>JAKSZT010054086.1:51850-108265 GCA_026826555.1 Tolypeutes matacus | reverse complement strand
AAAAATTGTGTTGCCTGTCAATAGTAATCTGATAAATTATAGACTTCTCATTTGTATAAAAGATCAGTCATTCCAAGAACCACCACACAAATTCCATGCCTATATTTTCATTTCTTTTTATGAATTTAGTTTTCAGTAAGTGAAGGTCAAATGATTTAGAAGACTGACAACTAACAAAAGTATCTCCATAAATAGATACAGAAATGTGATGGGCCACTTGAGACATTAGAGGGCACAAGAGCAAGGGTGCACTTCAAACTCAAAATCTTTTCCTGGGTGGACACTCCTAAATTGGATAAGCCCTCTACAGATTTTGTCTTTGAACAAGCCAAACTGTCACCAATCATTACCTGTAAGAATGGTCAGATGCAAGTATTGAGGCTTGCATTTGGCAATCAGGGTTTATTTAGTGCAAATTTAATAATGCTGCAATAATAGCCTTCTTTTCAAACAAAGAGGACAGCATTAGAGAGTTATCAAATGACACTTAAAATTGACACTTGGAGATTGTTCGCAGCGTTTTGGAAAAATGTGAGGTCTATTTATTGTGAACCAGCAAGCAAAGCCTTGACATAATTAATAAAATACTTTTACTAACAGCCAATATCTGAATTACTGAAGCCAACATGCATGCAAAATTTATTAAATGCAAAGCCTGACCTGAAGCTCAACTTTCTCCATCACTGACTATCTAGTTTCAGCATTACAGCATCCTTAATCATATGGAATTAATGTTATTATTTTGAATTTTATTGTTCTTATTGTTAAGTTTTTACATGCTTTTAAGGTATATATCTGGTTTTGGTGTCATAATTTTAGAAGGAGTTTTTAGCTAATTTTCTATTTGTACATATCTTATTAACATTGTAACAAAAGTAAGTCCAGTAGAACTGGCGTGGTCTATGGAGTTTTCCTCGGTGGTGAGCCTACACGGACGCCGCCTTTTCAAAGCACCTAAGTCTTGGCAGCAGGAACACTGAGAGCAAAGCCAGCCAAGCTTTCGAAAACATCTGGGCCTGCTGGAGATAAAGAAAAATTACAAACTTCGTGCAGAAGGCTGCCGAAAAAAAGCAGGAATATCCTAAAGCTCTCTGGAAGAAGGTCCTTTAGAAATATTCAGATGAATTCTGCTATAAAAGGTCTCGGGCTCAGCTCCAGGATGATGTTCAAGTTATTAAAGTGACTAAAGAAGTAACTCCTGAGCCGCTGAAACTCATGGAAACTCAGCATGTCAAATATATAGAAATGAAAAGGGTTTCAGAAGCTAAGAAAATTGAAATTCTAAAATCAGAGCTCCATCTGCTGGATTGCCAGCGGAAACAACAGAACAAGCATGTGTTCTTTTTTGATTAAAAATATTGGTATCAGAACTGTGTGGGAGAGAGTGTAGTCTACGATGTGAACTGTGGTCTAGGGTTGGTGGCAAGGCCCCAGGATGTGTAAGTCCATTGAGGATGGTGGGCCACACTTGTGGGAGATGTTTGTGTGGGACGTGGTGGGAGGTGTGGGGGATGGGCAACATGGGACTCCCAGGGGGTTCTGTGTAGTATTTTCGGTAATCTAAGCACCTCTTAAAATATATTTATATATTAAAAAAAAAAAAAAAAGTGGAAACAGAAAAATATATATATATTGGTATGTATTGTGAAAATTTTGATTTTTACCCACAATAAAAAATAAATTAATTAAAAAAAAAATGCCTTGAAGAGTCTGATATTACAACTCACCTGCGAACAGCCCCGGAACTAGTTGACAGAGTTTTTAATAGCCCCATGGTTTAATAGCCCCACGGTAGAGACCTTTCCAAAGGAAAAAGTGAAAGGAGTTTCCCATCAGAGTAAATTGAAGTGGATAGCAGAAGAAAGGCAAAAGCAATGTAACTGCCCCGCACAGTGAATTGAACGAGAGAAGGAATTGTTTGTTAATGCCCAGAAAATTCAAACACACAAATATCTTCTGGATAAAACTCAGAAAGTGAAGGTGAAGAAAGAGTGAACTCCCCAGCTATTTACAAATTTCAGTCATAAAAAACATCGAAGTATTATAGATGAGTTTTGTCATTCATTTCACATGGACAAGAATAATGTTTTTTTTTAGTCACTTTAAACTACTTTAGTCCAGATCATATGGTTTTACTGTTTTTAGCCATAAATTATTGTAGATTTGAATTTTTGTTTTATTTTTCATTAAGTTTTTGAAGTGTATCATTTATTCATGAACATAAATAAACAGTAAGTGTATGGTAAAAGTTATGAATATGCAAAACAGACATGCACAACATACAAGGCTCCCATATATCACTCAACTACTAATACCTTGCATTGTTGTGAAACATTTATTATAAATTATGAAAGAGCATCATCAAGGTATTACTACTAACTATAGTTTATATCTTACATTTGGTGTCTTTCCCTCCAACCCTCCCTAATATTTTTTTTTGTTCATAAATCATACATTTCATCTAATCAATGGCATTTGTTATAATCACAGAGTTGTGCATTCATCACTTCAATCAATAGTAGATTGATTACTCCAAAAAAAAAAAAAAAAAGCAACAAAAAATCACTATCATTCCCATATGTTTGCACAACTAACTACAGATCCTACTGTAGATTTGACTTTTTTTTAATGAGGTACCAAGGATTGAAGCCATTATCTTGTACATGGGAAGCAGGAGCTCAAGAACTGCATTACACCTGCTACCATAGATTTGACTTTTGGTGTTTTTCAATAAACTACATTAAAGCCTCTTCCCCCAGGTTACTGTTTTGAGGTGTGAAATCTCTCTTAAACTTAAATTTAACTTAAACTTGTTTTCATTATGAAGGTCGTATAACTTTATTACAACAACTTTGGAAAATAGATTAATTCAGCCCTAGTCCCAATGCTTATTCAAGAACTATAAATATTCATTGCATACTTCAGCTATGCTAGGAGCTAGAGCTATGGAGATGAACTACTGTGAGCATTCTGATTTATCTCCTCCATTTTGTAAAGCTATGCACCATCTTTTCTTTATGTTTTTGTGTTTTGTAGTTGTAATATAATAACTTTATATCCTACATTTTTTACTTAACATTGGATCACTGTTTATTTCTATTTTGTTACATCACTAAATTTTTAAGAAGTATTATATGCTTATACTAAAAATACAAAAAAAAAAAAAAATAGTAATTTAAATCAATATTGGAGGTCCAGAATCTTTTTCTTCCTTTAAAGTGGTCTGTGTATCATTCAAATTTGGGGGACACTGCTAAAGGGGATTAGAGCATAGAGTTCAAAATCAGAGCAAATTCGGATCAAATCTGAGCTCTGGCATTTAAAAGCTAAACTTGAACGTATTACTTAAATAAATTATGCTTTATTTTTCTGAGTTGTGAAAATGAGCATAATACAATAATGATAATAGCTCTGTGACAGTTTGAGATTATTTTATAAATCCCCGAAAGAAAAAGTGTGTTTGTAAACCTAATCCATTCTTATGGATGTAAGACCCTTCTGACTGGATTATGTCAGTGGGGTGTGATTCATGTTCTGCCCTTTTGCTTGGTCTGATATAAAGGGAGACACAGAGACTCAGACAGAGAGAGGATACAGGGAGTTGGCATATTTGATTCTGCAATGTGAGAGAGAGGATTGCTTAATCATGAATTCTCCAAGAGAGCAGGTCAAAAAGGGATCAGCCCTGATATATTTCTGATAGCTTACAGCTGAAATTAGGAAGAGAGCAGAATAGCTGAGACTGATATAGGAGGCCCAGAAAAAGACAAGCCCTTTTCCTGGTTGCTCATAGTTGAGCTCCAAGAGATGGTAGAATCTGGAGGGGAAGGTAGAGACCTCCACAGAGATTGGCAGCCATCTTGCTACACATTGTGGCAACAATAAGAGAATCAACAGTAGCTGACTTTGGTGAGAAAGCATCTTTTATAGTGCCTTGAGTTGGACTTTTCATAGCTTTGGAACTGTGAGCTTTTACCCCACATGAATATCTTTATAAAAGTACCAACACATTTCTGGGACTTTGCTTCAGCAGCCCTTTGGTAAACTAAAACTCTATCATGGGTTATTGTGAGGAAGAATGGCTTCTCAGTATATGGTTCAGACTCATAGTAAATACTTAGGAAAAGTTATCCACTATCATCATAGTTTTTTAAATTTTGGTTTGAGGAGCCCAAGAGCTGGCAGATACAGTCAATTAGATAAGAGATGCTATAGGAACAGCTTCTGGGAGCCATAACACCCAACAGGAGCAACTTTTAGGGGTCACTGGGCTGGAGCAGTCACAATAACTCCCAGAGGAAGTAGCTGTCACCAAAGTAGCAGCTAGGAGCTATCACCTTCTCTGGGAGCTATAAAGGGCTCATTCTTGTGAAAACTCAATGCTTGGAGTTCCCTCTCCTCTCTAACACCCTAGAGCATGGGTCAACTTTGAGGAGGAAAAAGGTGTTTCAGTCTCTGTTTTCTCTTTGACCTGTTGCTTCCAGAATTGTTCCTGACATCTCAGGAAGGCTGCCTGCCCTGTGTTCTCCCATTCACCTTTTGCATATGGCCCTTCATATAGCTTTTTTCTGGTCTTGGCTCTGCAAGGTACGACACAGACTAACCTTTTGTATTGTCTGGGACCCCTTGGCTGTCATTCCTTCTAGGGTTCCCTGGCTTCCAGTAAGGGAAACCAGAGACTTTCTGTTGAAATGAGATGGCTGGTGGGAGGATTTCACAGTATAAATTGTTTTTTACCTTTACTCTCCTCTTTTAGTGTCTGGAATTTGTTGAAAATGCATCTTTGAGTCAAAGAACTGACAGAAACCCTGACTAGATGATCCAGTTGGATTCCCTGAACCCTCACTTACCTCCTGCTATTGTTGGATCACAAGTTTTCTCAGAATTCATCCAGATGTTTCAGAGCTACTGTTCAAAGTGGGTAAAGAACACAAAGGGGTAAAACTGACCTAGGGAAAAAGGAGACAGAAATCTATAAGGATAATGGAGGAGGAAGGAAAAAGGGCATTTCCTTTGCAGACCTCATATCATGTTCTCTGTGTGGTGCTTTCTTAAAAAAACATTTGTAAAGTTGGTTAAAATCCCCCAGAAAGTCAATATATTCCTTATGCCATGGTCTGCAGCAAAGTTTTCTCCACCAGACACCTGGTTAGAGTTCATTAACACGTAGTACACAGACCCTACTCTTCCCTAATCCACAAACTCCTCTCTGTGGGAACCCTCTGATCTTTACATCTAAGAAATAGTTTGGAGGCCTGTTTCTCTGCCCAAACAGAGAAATTACCACTATTAGTTCCTGTCATAAACAGGAATATTCTTGTATTGCTCTGTTAATCAGTTATCTTAGACCTTTGCCACCACCTGCCACCTTATTTTCTTTGTATACCACTAAATGTTTCTATAATCTTGCTACCCCATTATCAGCTTGGAATTCTTTTGATGTTATTAGGACCACTCACGTGTGTGATACCTGCCTGCTCCCCTGCATGTTCACCCTGACCTTTTGCAATGTGAAAAACAGAATAAAAACCATGTTGGGATGAGCTTGGAAAGATAGCTTCTTTAGCTGTTCTCTCCCTCACATCTCTCAACCTTTGTGTTCAGATTAATTCTTTGTGACATCATAAACTGTGCTGGACAGATCCCCATAAGATTTTGCAGGGCAAATTCCTGCACCTCTGGATAACTTTTCCCCCTTTTTTATCCTAGAGCATTGCAATCCTTTCTGTAATCCCAGAGTTCATGAATTATTAACTTCATATAGCATCAGGCTTCAAAGTATACTTTTAAAAAGTAAAACTGCCCAAATCATTCAGTGCTTTTCCACTGCTTTCATTTTTATTAACAGAGCAACATTTTTAGGATTATTACTTAGCTTCCTTCTAAGCCATCTCTAGTTTGAGCTCTCCACCTTCCACACCCTCCAACCATGTAACAGGAGCTTGCTTTGTCTTGCCTCAGGCATGTCCAGCCTAAGAACATCATTTATAAATATAGTCAGATTCTAGGTGAATGTCATCCTTTTCATTTTATAGGCCTTCATGATCACACACAGAAGTATATAATAGCTTTCTCACACAGTAGTAGCCCAACTACAAATTTTTTCAAAAGGAGGTATCAACCAGCCACCTGCATCCTTTCAGCATTTATTAAGATCAGGGAGCACCCCAGCTTAGGTTTACACCCCAGCACTGCCATTGACTACATATATGCTCTTTGGCCAACACTGCAACTATTCTGAGCCTCAATTTACTCATCTACAAATAAGGATAATAAATATCCAGGAGCATTGGGAAGATTGGAGACCTGATGCATATTTAGCATCTATCCTAGTGTAAGTACTCAGTGGCATCAAGAATTTACTTAATCAGTGATCATTGTTTATATATTGCCCCTAGTCTATATTAATGACATCATACCCTGTTTCCAATAATTGCACTCTTCTATAGAAAACCTTGATGTTATCCTTTTGTGTTTGCCACAGTATTCAGCACATGCTAAGTGCATCTTGAAAATAAAGAAAAGAGGACAGGAAAACAGCACCTTGAATGAAACATTATACCTCTGGTGCTAGATCTCAGTTAAAATCTTGACTTGGCCGTTTACTTGCTCATGTGACTTTGGGCAATTAATTTCATCCATGAGTGCTTATTTCATTTAATTCATTTTCTTATATATAAAATGGGGACAATGAAAGTGCCCACTCATTTGCTTTTTGCAGTGGTTAAGATTTTCATTATAAAATATTTGGCCTACTGCCTGATCCATGATTAATATTTTTAAGTTGCAGCTTATACACATTGTTTGGCCATTCTGTACAGCTATATAGAAATGTAGAAAACATTTGAAGGCCTCATTGTGAGTACAAGAAGAGTTCTGATTTATAAATGTGGTTATGGCTGAAAGGGATAGTTTAGGATCATAAATGTCAATTGAAAGGAAGCTAGAGTATAATCTGGGGCCTATAACATAGTGATTTTGGTGGTAGATGAATATTGTGGTTAGAATAAATATAAGAATGCTCTTCTATTACAAAATGTTAAAAAATATATAGTAATATATGGGAGAATTATAACTAATGTAACTTATGAACTATGGGTAGCAGTAATATTGTAATATTTTTGCAGCAATAGCAAAGAAGATAATATATCAATTCAAAGGATAAACAATAAATGGATATGGTATTTTTCCTTTTGGAGTAATGAAAATGTTTGAAAATTGACTGAGGTGATGACAGCAACTTAGTGATGAAAATGAGAGCCACTGAGTGTACAAATTGAATGTATTGTAAAAGGCATGGAGCTGTATAGCACAGTGAATCCTGTGATGGAAGATGGACTGAGGTTAACAGGACAAATATGAGTGATGGAGTTTCAAAGGCCATGACTACTGACAATAAGCAGATCACTTTGGAATGTAGGAGACACCCTGGAATGTAGGAGATAAGAGCCTAGTCTCAGGATAATGAGATAGGATCTCATAGTAGCTGGGTGGGGAAACATCCTGAGCTTCTATTGAGTATTTGTATGTTAGATAAGATTTACAACATCAGCTACATGCAGGAATGTAAACTCTTCAAGAATGTAAACTGTCACTTATCTATTGATTCAAAAACCAAATAAAAGCCACACTCTATGGTGTGGCTGGGTTATTCTCTCCATTTCAGATGGAGAGTCCCCTGATTCCAGTTGTTCTTCTCTTTGTCTTATTCTTTCTTTCTCATCACGGCACTGTTTTCATGGACCCAGTTCCTGGCCATCAACATATGGCGCCCAATGTGGGTCTCTGAAAATGAAACTTTTCTTTCAGTCAGTGCGCAGACCAAGGAGCGCCTGAGAGTGGTTTTAAAAGAAAAAGAAAACAGAAAAGAAAGCTTCATCCTTGGAATCATCAGGGTAATGGGTAATCAGCAGTCAAACTTTGAAGAGTTCTCTAGAGTGTTAAAAACTTTATTAAAATGCACCGGTGTAACTATTAAATCCTTGGCTTTTGAGGAACTTTTTTCTCTTGTACAAAAATGTTGTTATTGGTTTCAGTCACAAGGGCGGGATATTTTAAACCTGAAACATTGGAAGTTAGTGAAGAAAGCTTTAAAAGGGGTTTATCAAAAAGGAAAACTAATTCCCCTTCATGTATGGTCTTTGTGTAGTCTTATTTCTGTTGCTCTTGAACCTTTACAATCAGATGAAAATGAAGATATTAAACAGGAGACTGCTATTGCTGGACCGATAGCAGAACAATCTAATGGTGATTTTAATGAAAATATATATGAAAAAATTAATGAACAGGCAAAAACAGATAGACTTATGTCTAATAGAAAGAAGAAAAGGAAAAGGAAGTTTATGGAACTTTTCCAGTGGTCGCTATACAGTCCGCTCCAAAAGATGGTTTATTGTCTTTTTAACCAGCGTCTGTGCCTCCTAAGGTATCTACTGACCCATTTTTTACAACATTTGATGACCCTCCTAAAGTTTCTGTTTTTGTGCCAGCACCATCCTCCTCAATTATGAAAAGTATAGCACAGAGAAGTAGAGAGGGAGATTCAGAGGCTATGCAACTCCTTTCTACTTTTCCAGTAACAGTAACTCAAATTTCAGTAAATGTTGACAATCCCCAAGGGGGTGTACAGTATGAGCATGCTCCTATTCCTTTTAAAACTAGGAAAGAATTAAAGCAAGCATGCACTCAATATGGTGTTAATTCCCCTTATACTCAAGGATTGGTGCAAGGACTGGCACAAGCAGACAGATTAATCCCCTGGGACTGGGATTTGTTAGCTCAAGCTATTCTTAGTCCAGCAGAATTTTTACAATTTAAAACTTGGTGGACTGATGAAGCTAATATTGTAGCACAACGAATTCAACAGCAAAATCCACCAGTGCCTATTACTGCTGGACAAATATTAGGAATAGTTCAATGGGCTGGGGTTCCTTGCCAAGCTCAATATGATGATATTACCATTGTACAAGTTCGATTGTGCTGCCTAGCCGCCTGGCGACGAACCTCCACCCCTGGACAGGCTGTACAATCATTTTCAAAATTCATTCAAAGAAATACTGAACCCTCTGTTGAATTTGTACCTAGGCAGGCAGATGTAGTCAACAAGACAGTAACTCAGCCTGACCTTAAAGAGATGCTTATTCTGATGTTGGCTTTTGATAATGGTAAAAGTGAGTGTAAAAAGGCTTTATGTCCGATAAAAGCAAATGTACATATATGCATATATATTAAATAGCATTTTACAAATATTGGTATTTATTGTGAAAATTTTGATTTTTACCCATAATAAAAAATAAATAAATTTAATTAAAAAAATAAAAATTAAAATTAAAAAAAGCAAATTGAGGTACTTTACAGGATTATATAAAGGCATGCCAAGACATTGGGTCTAATACATATAACATGACCCTTCTTGCAGCCGCTCTAAAGGGACATAGTCCTATGATTGATAATTTAAATTGCTTTAAATGTCGGAAACCAGGTCAAATGAAAAAAAGATTGCCGAGCCAAAACTGGTGTAAGAGTTCCATCTAGTGGCAATAATAGATCAGTACCAACTCGTGTGTCCTATATGTCAGAAGGGGCTGCACTGGGCCAAGGAATGCCATTCTAAATATCATAAAAATGGCAGTCTCATTAATAAGTCGGGAAACTTCCAAGCGGGCCTCGCTCAAGGCCCTCAGACAAACAATATGAGCACATTTCCCAACCTAGCCCAAATCTACCCAGTCAGCAACGGAGCAGCTCACTCTGGCCTATAACAGAACTTAAGGCAGTTACCAAAGGCAGTGCAGCTGTCGATCTTCCCTCAGCTGAAACCAAGTTTATTACACCTTCACTGGGTATGCAAAAAATAAGAACAGGAATTAAAGGGCCTATCCCAGAAAACAATGTAGGTTTCATTATTGGCCATAGCAGTCTTAAGACCCAAGGTGTTTTGGTGCAAACCAGGATCATTAACTCCAATTTTGATGGATAAATTTGTTTATTGGTACAAACTTTAACTCCCTATCAAATTGAATCAGGAGATAGCATAGCTCACCTTCTTTTGTTACTGTATCGTAAACCTCCTATAAAACGTGCAGAAGAATTTGGTTCCACTGGGCGTAAAGTTTATTGAAAAACAGCAATTGGAGATGAAAGGCCTAAAATTACCATAAAAATAAACGGAAAGATATTTTTAGGATTAGTGGATACCAGTCCTGATGTCTCTATCATAACTAAACGATATTGGCCACAAGCTTGGACTTTACAAAAGGTGCCTACAGTTTTCACTAGAGATGGCACAATGACAGATGTTTACAAGAGTACTCAGATATTTAAGGTAGAAAGTCCCGAAGGACAAGAGGCTGCTCTGCAACCTTAATTTGCAGATGTAGGACTTAATTTATGGGGAAGAGATTTATTATACCAATGGGAGCTTATTTAAATATTCCTCACGTTTCTGAGACAGCTAAACATCTTATTACTCTGACTCTTAAGCCTCTTCAAACAGAATCTAGTAAGCCCTTTAAAAATGCTGAGGTAGAAGAGTCTGTCTCTGATCAGCTTGAGGCCAATTTACCTCAGTATGACTATGAATGTTCTGAAACTGACCACCCAGAGCCTCCTACAAAGGCTTCTGTTGCCATGACAACCAGTAAGGGATTCCCTAGGGCACTTTTCAGGCTGTTAATAGCTCTTCAACTCCAGCTGTGGATGTTAACCCTTCAGTTCCAGCAGCAACTTTATAAACCTCCTACTGCTTACATAATGATACCGCTGTGGGATGATAAAAGCTAATAAAATTAAACCACTGGAAAAGTAAGAAAACTTTGCAATACAGTTTCCAGAAAAATTCTCAAAAGCAGTAAAATCAAAGATGTATGTTTCTATTGATGTGTTGAAACTTGTTTTGTGTTTGTCTGGTTGTTCAGTGTCAGTGTATATTTTGATACTTCCAGATGGTAATATTAAATTGATGAATAAAAATTATTAAAAGAGCTCTATTCAAATAGCCAAAATTAAATAAGTGCTTATATTAATAAATAAATATGGGTATTAGTTAAAAATAATAAAAATAGTTATAAAGAAACTAAATCATTATTCTAACAAGTTTGTTTAATGTTGATGGTAATTGTATTTTGTCAGAAGTTTGCTTAGAAACAGTTTCCAAAATCATTGTGGTAAGTTAAATATGGGGGGTATATACAATGTGATTTTATTATTAAAGAAAAGAAAGTAATTTTATCCTAAGATAAAATGACTAGTTATTAAAACAAAGTTAAAGTTTTATTCTTTCTCAAAGTTTCTCATCATTAATCTACTTTAATAAAAATTTATACAGAGACTTTCTCCTGAATAATCAGTATGCAAAAAAGAAAGTGTTTTATCTAAATAGCTTCTTATACTTTAACATTAAGGTTTCCTTGAAGAAATAAGTTTTATCACTTAAAAAAAAAACATAATGTTTAAACCTGCTTTATCAAAAGGAAGCTTTTTTTTTCAAACTGTTACAAATAATTTGGTCTGTTACCTAGAAAAAGATAATATACAAAAAATAGTTAAGTTCATGTGATATAAGTTGAATGAAGTATTTAAAACTTGTACAATTAAATTTTTTTTTCTAATTTTATGACAAAGTTATATGAATAAAAAGTTCATATAAATACTTTAAAGGTGTACAAAATTGCTGAAGATTTAATAATGTCTCAGTGTAATATTAAATAAAAGTATAATGTTATCAATCACAATATTAATTATTTTAAAATATAATAATATGTGTTATAAAACTACCTCTCTACCTAAAAATCCAAAGGCAGATGCTTTAACTTAAGTTTATCTGATTTACTCCACCTCTGCTATATATAATAATAATAATAAATGGAAACTAAAATAGTAAGCACATCAAGGATGTGTTGTAAGAAATTCTAAAATATAAAGTATCTTTCAAAAGGTGTTGTATTCCTCCCTGGAGGAGCTGGCCACTCTCCCAGGGACTGATGCATAAACCTTAAAATATACTGCCCAAAGAGTGTTGTGTTCCTTCCTGGGGAGGCTGGCCTCTTCCTCAGGAATTAGCAAAATACTCACAAGTTGGCAAATTAATTAATCCTAAACACAGTATCAGTTGCTAATTCAACACTTCCCAGCTAAAAGTTAAATATTGGTAAGTATGTATATATATATATATATATAACTGCTCTATTTATATGTCATTCTGTAACTTTGTTCAATAGTAACTTAGTCTTTTAATTGATTATGCTATTATGTTTCTCTCTCTAATTGTCAGTATAGGCTTATTAAACTGAATATACATATTAAAATTTATCTTCTATCTATCAAGAACTCTAGCCAACAATAAGCCAAGTATATCGGTGTATCCCCCGGTTTGGTAAACATGTGAATGTATGTATATATATCATAAAAGACTGGAATATAACAGTTAGCCTCCTGTTTATAAACAATAAAATTAATGTTGTAAAAACAAAAAGGGGGAGATGCAGGAGAATCTGCAAAAGACAAACTATCTAAAGCATTACTTACCTTAATTTTTCTTAATAGACAAAAAATTTCTAGTACCACAGCAGCAGAAAGACAATGGAAGGTTAATAAAAAGAATGAAAATGAAAAATGAAACAACCAATAAATGGGAAAAAGGAGAGGTAAAATTTGGGGGTCGAGGTTTTGCTCTTATCATTACAGAAACAGGAAAACAGCAGTGTATCTGCTCTAGAAGAATCAAGCCTAGAGTTGAAGATGCTGCCAAAACTTAAACTATGGACATGGTGGTTTCACATTCGATTAATGATAGGTAAAGTATTAGGTCAAGGTAAGATACCACATCATAATTACACTTATTGGGCATACATAACCAACCCACCACTTCTAGACCTGTTAACTTGGAACTATGAGTCTTGTCCAATTTATCTTAATCAATCTCACCATTTTCCAAGACCTATAAATATATGACTACCCTTAAAGCCAAAAGAAGAGGGGAAACTTATAGAAAATTTAACTTTACCTTTTATAAACTGCCCTATTTGCATTGGATATGGCTCTGTATGCATGTAACCTAAAAATCACAGTACAGTTTTAACTAGGAAAAATCAAACTCAAATTTATGTTCTCATTTTCCCTTCTTTATATAAACCAAAAAACATGGTATATCTTACATGTCCCTCTCACAACAGACTACTTAATGACAAATGCCATATTTGTCATGGGCTTACAGAGGTTGTGCTGTTTAATGATTCCTATGGAATTGTAAAGGATTGGGCCCTTATAGGGATACCAAAACCTATTAAAAACACAACCATATCTTTGTTCATTAATAATTCAGCCATAATCACTAATGACAGTAATCCTTATTTCTGGAATTCTGGTAATACAGCATTTATTAACAGCTTAATAATTTGAAAAAATCAAGGAAGATATATCCCACAACCATGGGACACTAAACTTAACAAAAATCAAAGTTATTTGTGGAAAATATTTTTGGGAACTGGTCCAATTTTTGAAAGGCAAGGCAACAAAACTGATATTGCTATTTAAAAAAAAAAAAGAAAAATTAATTTAATTTCTTACAGTATGTACGAGATCCTATAGTTTTATCATTGGAAAAGTAACTTTTGGTGAAAGGAACATTAATTGCTCTTTATTTACATGTCTTAAGAATTCATATTTGCAGGAAAATCAAACTCTTTTTATAGCAAGAAGAAGAAAAAGATTATGGTTCCTGGTTCGGATGACCAGACCTTGGCAGCAGTCTCCAGAATCCCAGTTGCTGTGGCATTTCCTCGACCATTATTTACAAAGAACTAAAAGACTGATTGGACTTTTAATAGCAGGAATTTTGGGACTGATTGGCATCATAACCACTGCAGCTGTCACTGGCACAGCCCTGCATCAAGGAGTCCAGAAACAACAATATGTTAAGGACTGGCATAAAAATGCAAGTGAGATGTGGCATAGCGAGTCTCACATTGATATGGAACTGAATAATCATGTGAATGATCTTGAAACAACTAATATACATTTGGGTAATCAAATTTATAATTTAATCTTGTTAAGAGCTCTTGAATGTGATTGGAATGAAAGTTCTATTTGTATTACTCTTTTGGCTTATAATAATAGTGAACCTGATTGGGAGGAAATGAAAAATTATTTGATTGGATATAAGCAAAATGTTTCTATAAATCTTTTAGAATTACAAAAAAAGGCATTGAGCATGTATCAAACGAATTGAAAAAAAAAAAAAAAACCACTGGTGCAGCCGTTTCATTGGTAGAAACAAAAAACATTTCAAATATCATTTTGGATTGGATTAGGAATTATTGTTATATGCCTTTTAATTGTTTGTATTGTCAAGGGTAGAGTAATGACATATTCAAAGAAAAAATGGAAAATTAGATTGGAAAAATGCATTTATGTTAAGAAACTTGGCCATGAGAAACTAATTTTGCATTACTTAGTAGAAGCATTCTACTAATAACCCCTTGATCTTAATACTAATTATTTGCACAAAAATATTCACTTAAGGAACCTGAAGAAGTATAAATATTAATGAAATTGCCTTCCATGTAAGAGCTCAAAGACTTGACTGGTGGCCAATGACGGGTAAGATTCTCAGAGGACAACCTAAGACAGGCACAGTCACAAAAGCCTATGGAAGAAGACAAGTGTAACAGGAGGTCACCTTGTATCAGCTTATATAATGGTTCCTATAGTCTTCACTGAAATTTTTTAATAAAAAAGGGGGAAATGATGGAGTTTCAAAGGCCATGACTACTGACAAGCAGATCACTTTGGAATGTAGGAGACACCCTGAAATGTAGGAGATAAGAGCCTAGTCTCATGATAATGAGATAGGATCTTATAGTAGCTGGGTGGGGAAACATCCTGAGCTTCTATTGAGTATTTTGTATGTTAGATAAGATTTACAATATCTGCTACATGCAGGAATGTAAACCCTTCAAGAATGTAAACTGTCTCTTATCTATTGATTCAAAAACCAAATAAAAGCCACGCTCTATGGTGTGGCTGGGCTCTTCTCTCCATTTCGGATGGAAAGTCCCCTGATCGATCCCAGTTCTTCTTCTCTTTGTCTTATTCTTTCTTTCTCATCCGCAGCACCGTTTTCACAGACCCAGTTCCTGACCAGCAACAATGAGAATGTTTTATTATGAACTATAACAAATATATAATACTAATACATGGTGTTAATAATAGGGTGGGTGTATTAGCCAAAGAAGTGTTGATGCAAAGTACAAAAAAATCTGTTGGTTTTTTATAAAGGGTATTTATTTGATGTAGAATCTTACAGTTACCAGGCCATAGAGCTTAACTTATTTCCCTCACCAAAGTCTGTTGCCACATGTTGGATCAAGATGGCAAGTGATGTCTGTGAGTGTCCAGGCTTCCTTCTTCTTCTGCTTAAGGCTCTGTGGTACCAGCTCCTTCCAATCTCAGCTATAGATTTGTATAAGGCTCATCTCTCTCCCCAGGGCTCATTTCTCCCCTGGCTCAGTAGGAGCTGTAAGCTGTTAGGCTCATCTTTCTTCCCAGGGCCTCTGCTGTGACTATGGACCCATCTCTATTCCTTCGTGTTCTTCTCCTATGTGTTTACTTCACAGGGCCCCAGCTCAAAACCCTAACCTTCCTTCTCTGAGGTGTGTCCTAATAATGTGGCCTAATCAAAGCCCAGATCTTAAGTTAATTATGCCCAGAGAAACAGACCAGTTTACAAACATAATCCAATATATATTTTGGAATTCATAAACAATATCAAACTGCCACAGTGGGTACTGGAACAAAATTGAGAACCCAGAAATAGACCCTCATATCTATGGTGAAGTGATTTTTGACAAGGCTGTCAAGCCCACCTGTTCTAGTCTTTTCAACAAATGGTGCTGGAAGAACTGATATCCATATCCAAAAGAAAGAAAGAGGACCCCTACCTCATACTTTATATAAATATTAGCTCAAATTGAATAAGGACCTAACTATAAAAAGTAGAAACATAAAAATCCCAGAACAAAATGTAGGGAAACATCTTCAAGATCTTGTGGTAGGCAGTAGTTTCTTAAACCTTACACACAAAGCAATGAAATAAAAGAGTAGATAAATGGGACCTCCTTATATTTAATCACTATTGTTCTTCAAAAGACTTTAAGGGAAATAAAAAGGCAGCCTGTTCAATGGGAGAAATTATTTGGAAACCACATATCATATAAGTGTTTGATATGCATGTTATATAAAGAGATCATACAACTCAACAATAAAAAGACAAGCAACCCAATTAAAAATGATCAAAGGTCTAGAATAAACATTTTTCCAAAGAGGAAATACAGATGGCAATAACACATGAAAAAGAAAAAGTTCAACATACCTAGCTATTAGGGAAATGCTGATCAAAACCACAATGAGTTACCATTTAGCACCTTATAGAATGGACATTAAAAAAAAAAAAAAACACAGAAAACCACAAGTGCTGGAGAGGATGTGGAAAAATAGGAAAAGTCTAACTTTTGGTGGAAATGTAGAATGGTACATCCTCTGTGGAAGACAGTTTGGCAGTACTTCAGGAAGCTGCATATAGAACAGTCATATGATACAGCAATCTCATTACTAGGAATATATTCAGAAGAACTAAAAGGCAGGATGCAAACTGTCATTTTCACCCTGACATTCATAGCAGCATTATTCACAACTGCTAAAATATGGAACAGCACAGTGCTGATCAACAGATGAATTGATAAACAAATGTGGTATATATGTACAATGGAATATTATTCAGCTATAAGGAGAAATTAAATCAGGATGCCTATGACAACATAGATGATACTGTAGGATATTATGTTGAGTGGAATAGCCAGACACAAAAGGACAAATACTATATGGTCTCACTAATATGAACTAAATACAATAAGTAAACTCATGGGCAAGCTATAGAGTATAGGCTACTAGGAGTTAGAATGCAAATTGGGAATGGGAGATGATGCTTAATGTATGTAGAATTTTTAATAAGGTTTATTATGAAAGTGTGGAAATGAAGAGTTGATGGCAACACATAGTGAGTACAATTAAAACTGCAGATTTATAATTGTGATTGTCAATAAAAGGTGTGGTCTGTGGGGGGTGGATGTGGCTCAAATTGTTGGGTGTCCTTCTCCCATATGGAGGGACCTGGGTTCAATCCCTGGGACCTCCCGGTAAAAATATAAAAAAATAATAATAATACAAGGTGTAGTCTGTGAATTTAAATGTCAATTAAAATGATGCTAAAGAATAATCTAGGGACTGTATAACATAGTGCTTTCGGTGGTGGATGAAGATTGTGATTAAATATAAGACTGTTCTTTTGCAAAGTGTTCCAACTATGGTTAGTAGTAATATTGTAATATTTTTGCAACAATGGCAAAGAAGATATATCAATTCTAAGGGACAAAAAATAGGGGGTAAAAGGAGGTATGGGATTTTTCCTTTTGGAATAAAGAAAACATTCTAATATTGATGGAGGTGATGGCAGAACAACTCTGTGATGAAAATAAAAACCACTGAGCATACACTTTGAATGGATTGTGCATAGCATGAGACTGTATAACTTGGGAAACTCAGTGGTGGAAAATGAACTGTGTTTTACACAGTCCACATTTTGTTACACAGAACACAGTCCACAGTTTGTTATACAGAACAAAAATGGAAATATTCTCTCATGAACAATAACAAATATTTAGTACTAATACAGGGTGTTAACAATTGGATGGGTTTGGGGAAAAATACATCAAATGTAAGATGTGAACAATAATTAGTAGTAACATAGTTAATAGCAATATTCTGACAATGCTTTTTCATAGTTTGTAGCAAATGTTTCACAACAATGCAAGGTGTTGGTGGTGGAATATTGTATGGGTAGCAGGGCCCGTACCTCTTTGGATTTTAAGAGCCACCAAACATATGCATGTTTGATTCGAAAGTTCACAACTTTTGCTATATACTTATTTATGTATGTTCATGTATGAATGATATACTTCAATAAAATTTTATATCAAAAACTGATTTAAACAACAAAAAATGATAGCATTGATTTGGGGTAAAGTACAAATGTAAGATATGGGCAATAGTTAATAGTAATATTTGACAATGCATTTTCATCATCTATAACAAATGTTCCACAACAATGAAAGGTATTGGTGATGAGGTGATATATGGAGACCTGTATGCTTTGTATGTTTGTTTTGTAAGTTCACAAGTTTTACTATACACATATTGTTTGTGTGTTCATGTATGCATGACATACTACAATAAAATTTTTTAAATTAAAAAAAAAAAGAGAAAATATCTGAATGGGAAAATGGAAATGGCCATAGGCAGAGTGATGCAGTGTTTTCCATAAGGATCTCTTCATTTTTCTCATTTTATCATGAATAATTTAATACATATGAAATAATTAATAAAACTAGCATATGTGAGTTATGAAGAAGAATAATAAAAAGAAAACCTGTGGAAACACCAATTAGAATGAAAATGATCTGCCCTGATTCCACTTCCCAGCTTCTCTCAGAGGTAACCACTATCCTTCCCTTTGTTTCTTCACCATGTTAACACTTATGTATATATTCCCAAAAAACATGTTGTTTAATTTTGCTTCCTTTGGGGCTTCATGAAAATGTGTTATATAATATATATGTAATGGGGTAACAGAAATTATTTTCGGTTACTTGTCACCCTGCCTGGCTTAGCTGTAACTTTCCTTTGAGAGACCCCCTCAGTCAGCCCTGTGCTCAGCAATTGCTAGTAGCAGGGCCTGTACCTCTTTGGATTGTAAGAGCCCCCTTAGTTTCTCCTAATGGCCTCTGCCTGTTTTTCTCCAAAGAGTCTGGCTCTCCGTAAAGTTTGGGTGATAAGAGCTGCCCTTGGCTTCTCCAACTGGCCCCTAACCCGTTTGCTCTGTATAATTTACCGGCAAGGCCTGTATCTCCATATGGCGTGGAGGATAAGAAGTTGCTCCTCAGCTTCTACAAAAGGTCCTTGATGCTCCTGCTTTTCCAGCAATATGGCTGGAAAAACTATATAGTTTGAATCTTCTAATACCAGCATCAATTAGAAAACCGTGCCCCTCCCCTCTGGGTCACAACAAGGAAAGAGCTGGGACCCACGGGCACTTCTGTGTCTCCACCACGAACCCTCGCAGGAGCCTTGATTAAGTAAATCAGGAATCCTCTGCCAACTTCACTCTCCCTTCTCCCCCTCTAAGGCTTTTGATATAAACAAAGCTGTGCTTTCCTGCACTCTCGGAGGCTGGCTGGAGGTATTTGCGCCTCATCAGCTGAAGGACTTCGACATAACATTCAAAGCAATATATTCCTGTGTGACTTGTTTTTTTCGTTCAACATCTGTTTCTAAGATTTATTCCTTTGTATGGCTGCTGTTTTGTCACTTTTGCTGCTGTGTAGCATTCCACTATATGAGCAATCTGCAATTAACAGAACTATTCTTGTGTCAGTGGATGTTTGGGTTTTTTCCAGGTTTTCTCTGTTTTGCACAATGCTGCCGTGAATATAAACATTTCCATATGTTTCTGGTGATTCTTTAACTTGCAGTGTTCAATATGGCACTCACTAGCCCCATGTGGCTAATGAGCACTTCAAATGTAGCTAGTCTAAATTTAGATGCACTGTAAGTGTAAAATGCACACTAGACTTTTAAAATGTTGTGCAAAATAGGTGCAATATCTAATTTACATTTTCCTACTAATATGTTGAAATGATATTTTGGGTATAAATAAAATGTATTATTAAAAGTAATTTCACCTGTTTTTTTGTTAGCTTGCTTTTTAAAAAAAAAAACAATTTTTAATGTGGTTCTTGGAAAATTAAAAATCACATATATGTATTGTATTCAATTTTATTGGATGGCACTGCTTTAGGGTTTAGCTAAGATATTTTGAATTATAGGATTAGGTTCATAAGCTTTACATAATGATGCCAATTGTATTTTCCAATGTTTGTAACAATTTGAATTCTTATCATTACTGCATATTCCTCATTGCTCCACATTCTTGTCATACCTGGTACAGTCAGAATTTTAAGTTTTTTTGTATTGGTGATTGTAAATGTAGTTTCTTTGTATTATTTTGCTACTCCCTGATTACTGTTTGGAGGGATTATTTTTCCCACCTATTAGGAATTTGCTTTTCTTCTGGGTAACACTTGTTAATATCTCTTGGACATTTTTATGTGGATCTGTTTGCCTTTTCCTTGATGATTTTCTGAAGGATTTAAAAAATATATAATCTATGTTCGAATTCTTCCTACAGTTTGTGGTTTGTATTTTCATTTTTAAATAGAATCTTTTATTATTATTATTATTATTATGGGTAAAAATCAAAATTCTCACAATACATACAAACATTTGCAAAATGATATATAAATATATATGCATATATGTGTATTTGCTTAAAAAATGTTATTTATATATATATATATACATATATTTGAAGAGGTGCTTAGATTACCCAAAATATTACACGGAACCCACTGGGATTCCCATGTTGCCCAACTCCCACACCTCCCACCACATCCCACACAAACATCTCCCACAGTGTGGCCCACCACCCTCAATGAACTTACACATCCTGGAGCCTTGCCACCAACCATAGACCACAGTTCACACTGTAGACCACACTCTCTCCCACTCAGTTCTGAGTGGTGTGTGCTGATTTAAAATGGCCTACATCCGTTGCCACAACAGTACTCAGGATAACCTCCAACTCTCAAAGAAGCCCCTGTATTTCAACTGCTCATCCCCTCCCTACCCCAAAAGTGTCAAGTGGCCACTGGTTCCACCTCATTGTTATAATTTCTTGCATTGCTAGAATCACCATATGTGAACAAGAGAATACCATCAAGTCCACTCTAGTCCATAGTTCTTCCCCCAATCCTGAGGGGACTGGGATGGTGATGTCCACTCCAACTCCAAGTGAGCGAGGGCTTATATCCCATGGATATGGTGGGTGGGATGATCCTGCCTGCAGATGCAAGCCCTCTCCATTCCCTGGGATGGCCATTGCCCATCGTTGTCTCCTCACCAGGTGACTTGGATGAGTCCATTGAGCTGTAGGGTAGGAGTTGCAGCTCCACATAGATTTCATGCACACCTGGCACATAGGTACGCGGGAGGCTCCAGTCTCTGGAAGTATACCTAAAAACTCCAGCATCACATATAGGTTTGAATAGAAGGGACTGGTGAACCATGTGCAGGGAGGACTTAATAGAATCTTTTAATGACTAAAAGTTCTTAATGCTAATGCATATATTAATTTTTTTAAAATATGGTTAAATATTCTTTTATGATCAGCCATTATTTCTCTTCTCTGAAGCCATGGAGATGTATTTCAAAGTTTTGCCTTTTACAGTTAAGGCTTCAAAATATTAGGTACTGATTTGTGAATGTGTTATGAGCTTAGAAGTTGAATTTCAATTTTTCCATATTGATAACCCATTTTCCCAATAACATTTATTGTTTATTCCAGAGTTATGATAAATCATTTTCTTTGCTATTGCAAGGCCCCGTACTTAAGATTATCGAGGCTATTCTTGGTCTTTGGTCAATCACATGGATTTTAAAATCAGCTTATTGAATTAAAAAAAAAAAAAACTTCTTGTGAGGTTGATGAAATTGCATTCAAGCTATAGGCCAATGTAGGGATAATTCATGTCTTCATATTTAGTCTTACAGTACAGTATCATTGTATATCATTGATCTAAGTGACAATTTATTTAGTTCTTCTTTAATGTCTTTCAATCAAGTTTTATAATTTTGTCAACAAATGATTTCCACATTTTTGGTTAGTTGTAATCTTGGGAAAAATGTGTATATTATATTATCTTTGTTAATATATAAGATATCTTCTTCCAATTACATTTCCTAATTGTTTTTGGTGCAATTAATTTTAGATTGGCTTTATATCTAATTATATTTCTAAACTTTATTCATTCTAATATTTTGTCATAGAGTATTTTTGATTTTCTATATAGACAATTATATCATTCTTAAGTAATAAGATTTTAATCTTCCACACCAATCTTAGTACTGCTTATGTTTTATTCTTTCTTAATGAGATCATTCAGACCTCCAATGTGTTTAATAGAAAATGTTGAATGGTCGATATTCTTGACTATTTTTTACCTTAAAAAGGCATTTCCACTATTTGAATTCCAGTGAGTCATGGCTGTAGTTTGTTTGGTGAATACCTTAATTAGACTGAGAATTGTTCAGTCTTTTACAAGTTTGTCAGAAATTCTTATTATAAATGGATGTTAAATCTTACCAAATGTTTTTTTCTATATCCTTAATGTGATCATTTGGTTTTCCTCTTTTACTCTGTTAATGTAGTGAATCATTAGTAGATTTTCCACTGTTGTATCAGTCTTGTATCTCTATGATAAATCCAATTTTATATGATATCATTTTCAAACTCTGCTGAATGCAATTAGTTGTTACTTTTAGATTTTTGCATCTATATCCATTCCTTATCCTATTTAACCTATCAACTGCATTTGGTGAATTTTGTCTTTCTGATGTTCTTTCTGCATGTTAGATGACTCTTTCTCGGGATCCATTACTAGTTTCTCCTTAGTATGCCAATTCTAATTGGGGGTGATCCCCTGGACCTATTTTCTTTTCTATCTAGCCACACTTTGGTGATCTCCTTCAGTCCTACGACTTTAAAAACCATCTGTATACTCATGAATCTCCAGTTCACTACTCTGAACTCTAGATTCATATATCCAACTACCTCTGTAATGTCTCCCCTGGATGTCTAATTGTCATCTAAAATATAATATGTCTGATATTGAGCTTCTGCCCCTCCCACAGCCATCCATCCCTTTTTAGGAAGTGGCAATCTCATCTTTCCAGCTACTCAGACCAAACACTCTTAGAGTCTTGTTTGACTCTAACACCTCCCATCAGTCTGTCAACAAATCCTGTTGATGCTACTTCAGAACAAGTCCAAATGTGGCTATTTCTCATCAATTTGACTGCTACCATTGAACCACTGTGATTTCTCACTTATTGTAATAGCCTCCAATCTAGTCTCCTTGTATATCTTTTGGCCCCTTTGTCTATTCACAGCATAGAAATCCAAGTGATACTGTTGAAATTTAAACCAGACCAAATCCACTTCTGATATTCCCCTTTCTATTCCTGGTGAAAACAAATTCTTACAATAACTAAGAGGTCCTACCTGACCTAGCAGCCTTTAAAACATTGACCTTATGTCCTCAAATTCACTTCCCCCATGTTCATTCTGTCCCAGTCTCCAGCCACTCTGATCCATTTTATTTTAATTTTATTATTATTTTTGATGTACCAGAGACCATGGATTGAACTTGGGACTTCATATGTGGGAAGTCACCACTCAGCCATGGAGCCATATTAGCTTCACTTAGTTGTTGTGTTTTTTTTTTTTTTTTTTCATTTGTTTTGCTTGTTGTTTTCAGAAGGCATTGGGAACTGAACTGGGACCTCCCACATGGGAGACAGGCACTCAACCACTTGAGCCACATCTACTCCCTTTGGTGCATCTTTTTTTTTTTTTTTTTAAGATTTTATTTATTTATTCATTTATCCCCCCCTTGCTGCTTGTGCTCGCTGGGTCAGCTAACCATGCCATGCGGGCGGGCGGGCTTGCCTTCACCAGGAGGCCCTGGGAACTGAACCCGGGGCCTCCCATATGGTAAACGGGAGCCCTACTGATTGAGCCACAGCCGCTTCCCGTTTTGGTGCATCTTGATGGAACAGTCTAGTCATATGTCTACTGCAGGCTTTTTTCATTTCCTGCTTCATCTGCCTGGAATGCTTTCCCTGCAGAAACCACATTCCCCTCACCTCCTTGTGATCTTTACTCAAATGGTACCTTTCAGTGAGTTTTGCCATGGACTCTACCTAAAATTGATACCCCTTCCCATGCTACTCTTTCACCTTTTGGGGAGGGTTATTTTTCTCCTTATCTTCTGATATACTATATAATTCATTTACTTTAATCTTCTCTATTCTTGTTGATTTTTGGTCTGCTATATATTACTAAGACAGGATATCACCCTTTATGATGTTGTAATTGTCAAATTTTTCCTTATAGTTCTTTCAGTTTTGCTCTGAATATTTTGAAAGCATCTGATTAGGATATACAAGACTACAATTATTAAATCTCCCAGAAAATCTGATCCTTTTTTCATTATTTTATGAACTTCTTTAATCTGGTAAAAAAAATTATTTTCTGTAGAAAAGCCTATTAGGACTATTATGCAGATAAACCAGGTATATTTTGTTAATATTTTCATAATATGTTTATTTCATCATTTTACTTTTAAAATTTTTCTGTCTTTGTTAGTCATGTTTCATCTCTAGGGCAAATATGAATTTTTTTTGAGGGGGCAATCAGGTCTGAGTGTTCATATCATTTAACAGGAAAGTTCTGTCCATTTTCATTTCTCAGATTTCCCATCCTTTCTTGGTTTCATTTGAATTGGTTGAGAAATCACCCTCATCCTTATCCATCCCTAGTCTTGCCTAGTTTATTTTTGAAATTTTAATGTCTACACTCAATATACCTAAGTCTAACTTTAATTAAGAATTATATTATCGTCTAGAATGATTTCTATTTACCATAAGATAAACATTGGTGGAAAAACTATGTTTAGTGTAGAATAGATATGAAAGGATAAGAAGGCCCCCAGCTCTTGCTCTCCTACTTCTCTGTCCCGACCCGCGGGACAAATCAACTGAGACTCTGAGTTGCCCAGCGAAGGAATGAGGGGGATGTAGAGACAATTGACACAGACACACACAGGAGAGACTTTCTACATGCTTCTTCTTTATTGCTTCTGCTTCCTTGAGGGAGGTGGTGGCATATATATCATGAAAAAGGGGAAGTATGTGTAAGGCATATGTGGCAGGCTGGGATTGGGCACAGTTGGTTGCTAGGGAGGGTTTGCTATCTGTGGAAGGCGGGAAGGTTTTGCGCGCACGGGAGCTGGGTGAGCTACTTCCTCAAAGAAGGCTAAATATAGGATCAGGCTTGTTCTTTGTTGTCGGTCGGCCATTTTAGCTTCACCTCTTTCTGGCTGCCTCCAACATCTCCTCCCTTTTTGTTTTATTAGAGCCTTATTTATTGTATAGCTAGCTGAAGGAAGTAGAGGCCTCATCGTAGGAGGGATTTCGTATATGCAAATGTGCTATTTGCGAGGGAGGGTCTGTGCCTGTCTTAGGTCGGGGCTGCACCCGATCAGTCTTACCCGTCATTGGGAAACATGGCACCAGAAGGCCATGTCCCTGTCTTAGGTTGATTGATGGGTTAGTCCAGTTGCCCGTCATTGGCTAGCCAGCCCAATGTTTTATTGAGCATTCTGCTCAGGTAGAATGAGCCCTTGTGCTAATGAGGCGTGCTTCTCAGAGAACAGTTAGGCTGAACTCACTTTTAACTGCAGTGCTTTGCCTCGCACTTAGCTGCTCATAGGCGGGAAGGGTTGGAGGATGTTGTTACTTACAGAGGGCAGACATCTTCTAGCATGTTTGGTGCTAGGCCTTGATCAGCGAGGTGAAGTCGGTGGTAATGTATTTGAATTGGTTTACTTAGGGAAGAATTAATTTGATCCTTAACTAGCTGTATTAATTTTCTTATAGTCCAAGGTCCAATAGATAGTATAAGAAGTAGGGTTATTATGGGACCAAGTATAGGGAGGAAATAAGGGAGGATTCCGTTGAATCCCCAAGAAGGGCCTCCTTGGGCCTCTCATTCGCGTTTGCAAGTTGCTATTCCTTCCCTAAGTTTAGTCATGGAATCTTTAATTATTCCTGAGTGGTTAGTATAGAAACAACACTCCTCGCCCAGTGCAGCACTAAGCCCTCCTTGTTTAAGGAAAAGTAGGTCTAAGCCCCTCCTATTTTGGAGAACAACCTCCAATAGGGATGTAAGGGATTTCTCAAGATGGGTGATGGAGTTTTCAATGCGGGCTAAGTCTTCGTCTACTGCAGCTCTTAGGTGAGAGAGACCTTGATGTTGGAGGATGGCAGATGTGGTTCCAGTGGCCAGTCCGGCAATACCTAAAAGAGAAGCAATGGTAACAGCAGTAATAATTTCTCTTTTTCATCTAGTTATGGTAACAGAAGGCTGATCATCCCAATGCCGATAGAGGTTTTCCTCACGATGGTAAAGGACATGGGGGAGGACAACAACCAAGACGCACACCTCTCCGGAGCTATTAAGGGCTGCTGTGGCCACACAGGGGGTAAGCCCTGATGAGGAGCACAGCCATTTTGCCCCTTTAGGGGGAATGTAAAATTTATGTTGAGACAGAGGGGATAAAAGTAGGCAAGCCTTAGTTAAGGTGGTGGACATGTTACCGAAGGCATTGTCGACACACCGTCCGGTGTGCAGGACGGATTGGATAGTAAGGCCACGGCCGCCAGTTTTGTCTGCATTCCACTGACATTGTGGGGGATTGTTATTAGAGGAAGTGTTAAAGGTGGCATTAAGGGCTATAGCATCATAATAAGGGGGTGTAACAGAAAGACATAACCAGCAATTGCGAGTGAGGTTGGGGTGGGAAGCGTTCAGATCAAGAAAGGTAGCATTAAGTATTTGCCAAAGTGGATTATTGACGGTTGGGTTTGGAGTAGAAGCGGTAAAATTGAGCGTAGCAGGCACTATTGTTGCAGTTGTAGACCGATGAGGAATGGCAGGAGAACTGAGCAAAGGAGGGGACAGAATTTTATTAGGGCCTATTGGACCATGATTCACTTCTGCCAATTCCTTTTTTATAAGCAGGAGTGTGCCAGGGTCAGAGCCGGATACATATAGCCTGATTCCCCAGATTCGACCCATGATCCAGGAAGGATCTGCAGGGTTTTGAACGGAAAGAGTGAGGTTTGTACAGAGGTTTCTTTCATTTCATTTTTTGAAGTTTGCAGGAAGACCCCACGATGGGTTAGGGGGTCGAACGCATCCAGCAGGAGTGAATCGTATCGTGAGGAACTTGTCAGCAATTGGGGGTGAACATCCAGTAGCTAATGTTTCACATCCCCAATAGGCACAATAGTAGTGCGTGGGCTGATTGCAGTACGAACGCCCCTGGGCGGAGCTGGGACAGAGGTAAACATCCTGAATATTGAGATAATTGATGGTTCAGGTTTCGAGAGGATCTTGTACACATACTGTAAGGAATTGAGTTAACTTTTCTTTTTTAAACTAGTAATATCAGTTTTGCTGCCTTGCCTTTCAAAGTTTGGAACAGTTCCCAAAAATAATTTCCACAAATAACATTGAATGTTATTAAGTTTAGTGTCCCATGGTTGTGGGATGTATTTTTATTTTACCAATTTATTGAGCTGTTAGTAAATGTTGTATTACCAAAATTCCAGAAATAAGGATTACTGTTATTAGTGATTATGATTGAATTATTAATGAACTAAAATATGGTTGTGTTTTTAATAGGTTTCGGCATCCCTATAAGGGCCCGATCCTTTACAATTCTATAGGAATCATCAAACAACACAACCTCTGTAAGCTTATGACATATATGTCATTTGTCATTAAGTAGTCTGTTGTGAGAGGGACATGTAAAATTTACCATATTTTCTGATTTATATGGCAAAGAAGGGAAAATGAGAACATAAATTTGACTGTGATTTTTAGGTTGCATGCATACAGAACCATATTCAATACAAGTAGGGCAGTCTATAAAAGGTAAAGTTAAATTTTTTGTAAGTTTCCCTTCTTCTTTTGGCTTTAAGGGTAGTTATAATTTATAGGTCCTGGAAAATGGTGAGCTTGATTAAGATAAATTGGGTAAGACTCATTGCTCCAAATTAACAGCTCTAGAAGAGGTGAGTTGGTTATGTATGTCCAATAAGTGTAATTATGATGTGGTATCTTACCTTGACCTAATACTTTACCTATAATTAATTCATTGT
Source organism: Tolypeutes matacus (assembly GCA_026826555.1). NCBI lineage: Eukaryota > Metazoa > Chordata > Mammalia > Cingulata > Chlamyphoridae > Tolypeutes > Tolypeutes matacus. The sequence continues at coordinate 80,308 of JAKSZT010054086.1, read as the reverse complement.
AAAACCACCATGTCCATAGTTTAAGTCTTGGCAGCATCTTTAACTCTAGACTTGATTCTTCTGGAGGGGATCCACTGCTCTTCTCCTGTTTCTGTAATGATAAGAGCAAAACCTCGGCCCCAAAAGTTTACCTCTCCTTTCCCCCATTTATTGGTTCTTTCATTTTTCCAATATATTGGTTGTCCACATTTTTCATTTTCATTCCCTTTTTTTTTTTTTTTTACATTCTTTGTTGGGTAGGAATATCCATTCTATTATGCCCTCCTCTTGCCAAAGTATACCAGTAGGGGAATAGCAAGGTGGAAATATTAAAAGAGAAATTGGAAGATTACATTTATCCTTGTTAGTTGGCTATTTTGCACTCTTTTTTCCAGCCATTTCCTCTTTTGTTTCTGGGCTTAAAATGCAAGGGCTATTTAAGTTAGGGTCTCCTGTTAGGGTATTGAAAAGATTAGTTAAAGCATAAGTTGGAATTTCTAAAGTAGGCCGTACCCAATTAATATCACCCAGTAATTTCTGAAAATCATTTAAAGTATATAAATTATCAGTTCGAAACTGGACCTTTTGTGGAGTTATAATATTTTTATTAATAGTATGACCTAAATATTGAAAAGGAACCTGTTTTTTAATTTTTTCTTTTGCTATTTGCAACCCATGTTGAGGAAGAACTTCTTTAGCCAGCTGAAGTAGTTGTTTTAGCTCAGAAGATTGCTCGGTGGCAAAAAGAATATCATCCATATAATGAATAATTATAGCCTTAGGAAATTGTTTTTGTAAAATTTGTAATGGAATGTGAACAAAGGATTGACATAATGTAGGTAGGACTGGTTATCATTCTCTAAGGTAAAACTTTGAACTGATATCATTCAGTAGGAGCTGAATGATTAATAGAAGGAATAGTAAACGCAAACTTTTTTTTTAAATTTGGATTAAGAGGAATAGTAAAAAACAATCTTTTAAGTCAATAATAATAATATGCCAATTTGTGAGTATTTTGCTAATTCCTGAGGAAGGGGCCAGCCTCCCCAGGAAGGAACACAACACTCCCTGGGCAGTACATTTCAAGGTTTATGCATCAGTCCCTGGGAGAGTGGCCAGCTCCTCCAGGGAGGAATACAACACCTTTTGAAATATACTTTATTATTTTTAATTTGTTACAAAACATCCTTGATGCACTTACTATTTTAGTTTCCATTTATTATTATTATTATATATAGCAGAGGTGGAGTAAATCAGACAAACTTAAGTTAAAGCACCTGCCTTTTGATTTTTAGGCAGAGAGGTAGTTTTATAACACATATTTTAAAATAATTAAAATTATGATTAATAACAGTATACTTTTGTTTAATATTACACTGAAACATTATTAAATTTTCAGCAATTTTATATACTTTTAAAGTATTTATATGAACTTTTTATTTATACAACTTTAATTGTCATAAAATTAGAAAACTTCTTTTAATTGTACAACATTTTTAAATATTTCATTCAACTTTTATCACATGAATTTAACCACTTTCAGTATTCCACCCCCTTCCAGGGAACAAACCAAACCATTTGTAACAGTTTGAAACAAAAAGCATTTTTTGAGAAAGCTGGTTTAAACATCATGTTCCCCCAAAAGCAACAAAACCTGTCTCTCCAAGGACAGGTCAAGGCCAAAGCACAAGAAGCTACTTTGACAAAACACCCTCCCTCCTGCACACTGATCACCCAGGAGAAAAACTCTGTGCAAACTTCCACCAAAACAGACCAATGACTTGAGAAACCCCGAGAAAGAACAAAACTCCAACCCTGTTTTAATAACTTAGTCATTTTATCTTATGATAAAATTACTTTCTTTTAATAATAAAAGCACATTCTGTATACCTTCTTTACTTAAGTTACCACAATGATTTTAGAAACTGTTTTTAAGCAAACTTCTGACAACATGCAATTACCATCAACATTAAACAAACTTGTTAGAATAATGATTTAGTTTGTTCATATGTATTTTTATCATTTTAAATTACTACCCATATTTATTCATTACACTGACACTGAACAACCAGACAAACACAATACAAGTTACAACACATCAATAGAAACATATATCTTTGAATTCACTGCTTTTGAGAATTTTTCTGTAAACTGTATTGCTAAGTTTTCTTACATTTTCAGTGGTTTCATTTTATTAGCTTCTATCATCCCACAGCCTTATCATTATGTAAGCAGTGGGAGGTTTATAACGTTGCTGCTGGAACTGAAGGGTTAACATCCACAGCTGGAGTGGCAGGCGGTGTCGTAGCAGTGACATTATAGGGAGGCGGGTTAAAAGGTGGAAAAGTATGTTTGATGGTAGGCGTATCAACATTCGGGGGCAAAATAGGAGAAGAAGGGGGCAGGAATAACCGTGTTTGGAGTGGTTCTACAACAGAGACCGTTTCCGGATAGTTAGTAACCGTAAAGTTGGGAGGAGGTGGTCTATCCAAATTGGTTGCAGGAGATACATTATTATCAGGCTGTTCTAAGTCTCCGGGGATATTAATAGAGACTGCAGAACATCTGGAAGGAGGACGAGAGTAATCCTTAAGTATAACTTCCCCTTGTTCACAGAGGTTGGTTATTTCAGGAGATTTAACTTTCAGTATTTCATTAATAAGATTCCAATAGGAAAAGGCTGTAATAGGAATCTTTTCAGGGCCAAATGTTTTATAGTAGTCTTTTAAACAGTCACCTACCCGCAACCAACAGCGCTGACTGATAGTACCTTCTGTGGGAAACCAGGGACAGGTATTCATTATAAAGGCAAAGAATTTAACAAGATCTTTCTTTTTAATATCAATTCCCCTTAATTTTAGGGAATCTTTAATTTGGGTTACATATAGACTGTGAGAACTAATATTTTGACCCATGACTAAGGGAAATAAAAGGGGTTCTTACCTTAACCAGAGTTCCTGCGATGAGGCTTCTGTTTCCTTGCTTCTGCGTTCACACCGTTGAACTTCGTGACAGTGGATGGCTGATCACGGCTTTACGAAAGAGAGGGAACTTCGTGACAGCGGATGGCTGATCACGGCTTTACAAAAGAGAGGGAACTTCGTGACAGCGGATGGCTGATCACGGCTTTACGAATGATGAGGCTTCTTTTTGTTTCCTTGTTTCTCCGTTCCTTCGTTCACCGACACTGTTGAACTTCGTGACAGGCTGGTCACGGCTTTACGAATGAGAGGGCCCTCCTCGTTCGGTGTGGCGCTTCCTTTCGCTGGATGTCACTCGAGCCCCACGTTGGGTGCCACTTGTCCCGACCCGCGGGACAAATCAACTGAGACTCTGAGTTACCCAGCGAAGGAATGAGGGGGATGTAGAGACAATTGACACAGACACACACAGGAGAGACTTTCTACATGCTTCTTCTTTATTGCTTCTGCTTCCTTGAGGGAGGTGGTGGCATATATATAATGAAAAAGGGGAAGTACGTGTAAGGCATATGTGGCAGGCTGGGATTGGGCACAGTTGGTTGCTAGGGAGGGTTTGCTATCTGTGGAAGGTGGGAAGGTTTCACGCGCGCGGGAGCGAGGTGAGCTACTTCCTCAAAGAAGGCTAAATATAGGATCAGGCTTGTTCTTTGTTGTCGGTCAGCCATTTTAGCTTCACCTCTTTCTGGCTGCCTCCAACCATCTGACTATATTTTCTCTTCTATATTTTTCTTTAGAAATTACCATCTGACTTTATTATTTATGTTCAAATTTTTATTGACTACCTTCTTCCACTAATAGGCAAATTTCACAGGGACAGGAATTTGGGGCTGCTTTGTTTACTCTGTGTATCTAGTTCATCAAATGGTTCCTGCTTATATGACAGTGGTCACCAAATATTGTTAAATGGATGATTGCCTTAATTACAAACATATGCCCCATACTGACATGATGTTGTTGTTTAGCCTAGTCTTTTAACTCTCTTATTATATTTAACCTTGCTAATTATTATTATCGTGTCATACAAGTAATGTTTGTTTACTATAATCCATATGTCTAGCATTTTCTTTACCAAATTTCTGTTCTCAGGGTCATTTTTCTTTTGTTCCTTGAAGAACATCCTTTAGATGATTCTTTATTGTAGGTCCATATGTGACAACCTCTTTTTTGTTTATATGAATCTATCTTTAATTCACTCTAGCACTTAAGTGATACTTTTTAATGGGAAAAAGGAAGCTCAACAGTTCTCTCACAATTTGATAATATTTTGAGATATTATTCTCCACATTTCTAGCTTTTTCCACATTGAAAAGTTAGGTTCTATCTAAATATTGGTTTGTTTACATAATTTCTCTGCAACTTTAAGACTCAGATCTCCTTTCCTCCAGTTTCCAATAATAGTTCCATCATTTACTTCTATGGCCTCATAAAATATCTCTTTAATGTCCATATTCCTACCAGCAGTCTCTTGAAGGCACTCTAGGACTTTTCTATCAAACATCTTAAAATTATTCTCTTGAAACCTTATAAAAAATAACTTTAGGCTCGATATTACTACTAACAGTCTCTTCAAAATAATCTAGGCTTTTTCCTTCAAGCATCTCACAATTCCACCAAAAAATTCCCCTTACCCATTTATAAAACTCTTCCAGTATTTTGGTAATTGCAAAAACATGACCCCACTTTGGGTAATGTATTAGTCAGCCAAAGGGATGCTAATGTGAAATACCAAAAATGGGTTGGTCTTTATAAAGTGTATTTATTTGGGGTAGAAGTCCACAGATACTAGGCCATAAAGCGTTAAGTTTCTTCTCACCAAAGTTCATTGCCGTGTGTTGGATCAAGACAGCTGCCGACATTTGCCAGGGTTCAGGCTTCTTGTGTTCCTCTCTTCCTGGGGCTGCGTTTCTTTCCAGGCTTAGCTATTCTGGTTCCTCCACAAGGTCAGCTGTAGACTAAGAGGTGAACGGCTCACTTCTCTTCCTCTGGGACCTTTTCTCCAATATCAAAACTGCTTCTCAAAAACTGTTTCAACTCTGTCCTTGCCATGTCTTTTATATTTAATTTCCAACCCACCAATGGGTGGGGCTCAATGCCCTACTGATGTGACCCAGTCAATGCCCTAACCATAACCTAATTATGCCCAGATTAACAGATCAGTTTACAAGCATGATCCAATTATATTTTTGGAATTCATAATTACATCAAACTGCCCAACTGCAACAGGTACCAAATTTTGTATTAGTTAGCCAAGGGGGTGCTGATGTAAAGTACCATAAATCTGTTGGTTTTTATAAAAGGTATTCATTTGGTGTAGAAGTTTACAGTAACAACACAACAAAGGGTAAGTTACTTCCCTCAACAAAGTCTATTGCCACATGTTAGAGCAAGATGGCTAGTGGTATCTGCAAGGGTTCAGCCTTCCTATTTCTCCTAAGGCTCTGTGGTCCTAGCTTTTTCCAATCTAAGCTGAATGCTAGCATAAGGCTAATCTCTTTCCCCAGGGCTCCAGCATCCAAATCTAAACACTCTGTGTTCTTCTCCATGTATTTACTTCCCTGTCTTTGCATGAAAACCCATTTATATAGCCCACAAATGGGGGAACTCAAGCTGAGTCACCCTAATAATGTGGCCAAATAAAGCCCTAATTTTCATTTAATAAAGTAAAAGTGAAACTTCTAAATCTAATACAACAAGAGGAATATACCAATCTATTAACACAATTCAATATCAATTTTTGGAATTCATAAACAATATTAAACTGCCATATTTGTCATTTTGAATAATAAGTGTCTCAGGGTAGGTGTATTCATGTTTAATCTGTTTAGGGTATGTTGGTTGTGATGGTTAAGCTAATGTGTCAACTCAGCCAGGTATTTGTATCCAGGTGTTTGGTCCAGCAAGCACTGGGCTAATTGTAATATAAGAACATCTATGGACATTGGTCACCAGTGAATTTACTGGGTGGATGGATGATTACATCTGCCCAATCAGGGAGATTGACATCAGTGAGTTTACTAGGTGGATGGTTGATTACATCTGCATCAGTAAGGGAGATTGACATCAGCAATACCCAATCAGTTGAATACCTTAAAAGGGGAAGTGATTTCAACATTCAGAGAGAATTTTCCAGCTCATTTTTCTCCCAGAAACTCACTGAGGACCTTCATTGGACTTTCATTGGAGCCCCTGGTTTGCAACCTGCCTGTGGAATCTGGACTTGTGCATCCCCATGGTCACATGAGAGACTCTTATAAAATCTCATATTATTGACAGATATCTCCTATTGATTCTGTTTCCCTAGAAAACCCTGACTAGTACAGTTTGGTATTGGGAGTGGTTCTTGAGGAACAGAGTCTTAAATATGGGATGTCTGAGGTGGTTCTGGGAGTTTTGTAACTGGTTCTCTACTCTAATTGGACTCAAGGGTACTAATGACTCCCTATTCAACAATGAAGTGGTCACTAACAGTCCATGGTGTGAGCTGACAATAGAGATATGCAAATTAGGAGCACTGGATTCCCCAACTTTCATGCTTATAAGAAGCAAGGATCTGGGTGAGAGTATTTTCAAAACCTTAACAGAATTTTGTGGAGTCAAAAGATATAATGATGTTGACTGGCTCCTCCTAGATACTTTGGATAAAGTTATAAAAGAAAGAGATGAGCTAAAGGCTTCAAATTTGAAACTTAAATGCCACATGAATGATATGAAAGTTGATATGTGTGTCCTGAAAGAAATTCTTGTCTCCTGTTGCCACAGACTTGAGATATCTGAGAATCAAACCCAGACCCTCATTGTACAAGTAGCAGAATTACAGAGAAAACTAAAATCTCAACCCTGCAGGGTTTTTGCAATTAAAGTGAAAGCATTGATTGGAAAGGAATGGAACCCGGTGGATTGGGATGGAGACATTGGGATGATGATAATATTGGTGGGGACACTGGAACCTAAATTTTGCTGAGACTTTACCAGATAAAGCTGCAAAGGCCTGCCCTGTGGAGACCACACCTTGTCAACCTTGTATCATCCAGGCTCCAGTCTGCCCCAGGGAGTCTCGACCTCCTGCCAGCCCTGAGGTGGGTATTAGTTAAACTCCAGCATGCATTGCCCAACCTCCAGTCTGCCCTGAGGAATTTGTTCTCCAACCCCTGCCTGAAGAAATTAATCTTGTCTCACCAGAAGAAAATGCAATGGAATGCCCTGAGGTCAGTAGCTTGCAAGACATTTCTAGTCCTTATCCTTACCCACCCCCACCACCCCTCTTGTCTTCAAGGCCTATTACTAGAGTAAAATCACAACAAGCCCCCAAAGATGAAATACAAAGTGTGACCCATGAGGAAGTATGCTATACTCTGAAATAACTGCATGTGTTTTCCATCTTATGTAGACAGAAATCATTGAAATATGTGTGGGAATGGATATTAATTGTATGGGAAAATGTTGGAAGGAATATAAATTTGGATCAGGCTGAATTTATTGATATGTGGCCACTAAGCAGAAATTCTGTATTCAATTCTGTAGCTCAAGGGGTTAGAAATTGCTCTAACAGTTTGGGTGGGTGACAGAAACATGGACCAAAAGATGGCCTAGCATGCCTGAGGTTGAGTTGCATGATTTGCCCTGACACACAGTAGAAGAGGGAATCCAAAGGCTTAGAAAGATTGGAATACTAGAATAGATTTACCATTTGAGAACTGCCTACCCACTCAGGAATGTCCAGAGGACACACCTTTAACCTTGGCTGCAAGGAATAAATTTGTAAGACTAACATCATCTTCTCTGAAGAGCTCTGTGATTGCTCTTCTCTGTAGTCCAGGTATTACTATAAGGAGGGTTGTAATGGAAGTAGAATCCTTAAACATTATGGGGATAATCAGATCTCTGTCCAGAAAAAGTATTCACAGTTAATCGCCAAAGGCAAGGTAGGCGTGGCTACTGAAATGAAAGGCAGATTCAAAGCAGCACTCAAAATAGCCTGAGTCACATGGAGTTATTGTATTGGCTAATAGTTCATGGAGTACCCAGAAGTGAAATAGTTAGGCAGTCTACTAAATTTAATCTGGATCTGTATAAGCAGATGAGTTCTAGGTCAAGTGAACAAAACCCTAATTCAAGTTACAGACACAGAGAATCATGGCACCTTAATCAATTCCCAGACTTGAGACAGTTTACAGATCCAGAGCCCCTTGAATGAGGAGAAGGCCAGGTTCTCTTGGGGAAGGATCATGTTAAACTGCCAAAAGTTTATGTTGTTAATCTTTCTCCCACCTTTCCCTAAGGAGACCTATGGCCTATTACCAGAATAACTGCATTGGGGAAAATGAAACCATCAAAGATTTTGGGGATTATTAGACATTGGCTCAGAAGTGACATTAATTCCAGGAGACCGAAAACATTACTGTGGTTTACCAGTTAGAGCAGGGACTTATGGAGGTCAGGTGATTGATGGAATTTTATGTCAGGCCCATCTCACAGTGGGTCCAGTGGGTCCCTGGACCCATTCTGAAGTTATTTCCCCAGTTTCAGAGTGTATAATTGAAATAGACATATTCAGTAACTGGCAGAATCCCCACATTGGATCCCTGACTTGTGGAGTGAAGAATATTATGGTTGGAAAGGCCAAGCAGAAGCCACTAGAACTGCCACTACCTATCAAAATAGTAAACCAAAGGCAATACCAGATTCCTGGAGGGATTGCAGAGATTAGTGCCACCATCAAGGATTTGAAGGACACAGGGTGGTGATTCCCACCACATCCTCATTCAACTCTCCTATTTGGCCTGTGCAGAAAACAGATGGATCTTGGAGGATGGCAGTAGATTGTTGTAAACTTAACCAGGTGGTGAAACCCATTGCAACTTCTGTCCCAGATGTGGTATCATTGAATGAGCAAATCAACACTTCCCCTTGTACCTGGTATGCAGCTGCTGATCTGGAAAATGTTTCTATCTCAATTGCCATTACTTAGGTCCACAAGAAACAGTTTGCTTTCATATGGCAAGGACAGCAATATATATTCACTGTCCTTCCTCAGGGGTATATCAACTCTCCAGCCCTATGTCATAATATTGTCTGCAGGGACCTTGATTGCCTCTCCCTCCCACAAGACATTACAATGATCCATTTGATTGATGATATCATGTTGATAGGACCTAGTGAGCAAGAAGTAGCAAAGACTCTAGACTTGCTGGTAAGGCATTTATGTGAGAGAGGATGGGAGATAAACTCAATAAAAATATAGGGTCCTTCCACCTCAGTGAAAGTTCTAGGTGTCCAGTGGTGTAGGGCATGTCAAGATATCCCTTCTAAAGTTAAGGATAAGCTTTGAATCTGGTGCCTCCTATGACCAAAAAAGAAGTACAATGCTTAGTTGACCTCTTCAGATATTAGAGATAACATATTCCTCATTTGGGTGTGCTACACTGGCCCATTTACCAAGTGACCAGAAAAGCTGATAGTTTTGATTAGGGACCAGATAAAAAGGAGGCTCTGTGACAGGTCTAGGCTGCTGTGCAAACTGCAGTACCACTCGGAGTATATGACCCAGTAGATCCAATGGTGCTGGAAATTTCAGCAGCAAATAGAGATGCTGTCTGGAGCCTTTGGCAGGACCTTATAGGGGAATTACAAAATAGACCCTTAGGATTTTGGAGCAAATCCCTGCCATCCTCTGCTGATAACTACTCTCCTTTTGAAAACAGATTTTTGTTTGCTACTGGCCTTAGTAGAGACTGAATGCTTAACCACGGGCCATCAAGTTACCATGAGGCCTCAGTTGCCTATCATGAGCTGGGTATTGTCTGACCCACCAAACCATAAAATTGGGCATGCACAGCAGCACTCCATAATAAAGTGGAAGTGGTATATATGAGATATGGCTCAAGCAGGTCCTGAAGGTACAAGTAAGATACATGAGCATGTAACCCAAATGCCCATGGTGACCATTCCTCCCATGTTACCTTTTCTTTCTCAGCCTACAGTTTTGGTTTCTTGGGGAGTCCTTTACAATCAGTTGACTGAGGATGAAAAAACTAGGGCCTGGTTTACAAATCTGTATGATATTCAGGTACCACCCAAAAGTGGACAGCTGCAGCACTGCAGTCATTTTCTGGGACATCCTTGAAGGAAAATGATGAGGGCAACTCCTCCCAGTAGGCAGAACTTTGAGCAGTGCACCTGGATGTTATTTTGCTTGGAAGAAGAAATGGCCAGAGGTGCATTTGTACACTGATTCATGGGCTTTTGACAATGGTTCAGATGGATGGTCAGGGACTTGGAAAGAAAATGATTGGAAAATTGGTGACAAGGTCTGGGGAAGAGGTTATGTGGATAGACCTTTCTGAGTGCAAAAAAAAACAACATGAAGTTATTTGTGTATCATGTGAATTCTCAGCAGTGGGTGACCAGCAGAGGAAGATTTTAATAAACAAGTGGAAAAAAATGACCTGTTCTGTGGCTAATGCTCAGCCTCTTTCACCAGCCAATCCTGTCATTGCCCAATGGGCTCATGAACAAAGTGGCCATGGATGTAGGGAGGGAGGTTATGCATGGGCTCAGCAAGATGGACTTCCCCTCACAAAGGCTGACTTGGCTACAGCCACTGCTGAATGCCCAATCTGCCAGGAACAGAGACCCACACTCAGCCCCTGATATGGCCCCATTCCTTGAGGTGACCAGCCTCCTACCTGGTGGCAGGTTAACTACATTGTGCCACTTCTGACATGGAAGGGGCAGGGATTTGTTTTATCTGGAATAGACACATACTCTGGATATGTGTTTGCATTTCCTGCGTGCAATTCTTCTTCCATAACTGCCATCCATGGACTTACCACATGTCTTATCTACCACAATGGCATTCCACACAGCATTGCTTCTGATCAAGGATCCCATTTCACAGCAAATGATGTGCATAAATGGGCACATGGCCATGGAATTCACTGGTCTTACCATGTTCCCCATCACCCTCAAGCAGCTGGATTTATAGAATGGTTGAATGGCCTTTTGAAGACTCAATTATGTTGCCAACTATATGGCAATACCTTGAAGGGCTTAGGCAATGTTCTCCAGGAGGTTGCATATGCTCTAAATAAGCATCCACTCTATCATGCTGTTTCTCCCATAACCAGGATTCATGGGTCCAGGAATCAAGGGGTGGAAATGGGAAGTGCACCACTCACTATTATCCCTAGTGAACCACTAGGAAAATTTTTGCTTCCTGTCCCTGCAACCTTAAGCTCTGCTCGTCTACAGGTTTTCGTCCCAAAAGGAGGAGTGCTGCCACCAGGGAACAAAACAATGATTCCATTTAACTGGAAGTTAAGACAGCCACCTGGCCACTTTGGGCTCCTCTTACCTGTGAATCAACAGGCAAAGAAGGGAATTGCTGTACTGGGTAGGGTGATTGATCCTTACTATCAAGGGGAAATTGGACTACATCTACATAATGTGTTAAAGAAGAGTTTGCCTGGAATACAGGAGGTCCTCTAGGGTGTCTTCTAATACTGCCATGGCCTGTGATTAAACTCAATGGAAAATTGCAACAAGCCAATCCAAGCAGAACTAACAATGGCCCAGAATCTTCAGGAATGAAAGTTTGGGTCACCACATGAGGCAAAGAACCAGGGTGAGCTGAAGTGCTTGTTGAGGGTAATGGGAATGTGGAATGGGTAGTAGAAGAAGGTAGTCATTAATATGAACTTTGACCATGTGACTAGATACAGAAATGAGGACTGTAATTGTCATGAACCCTTCATCCTTGTTTCATTGAGTATGATTTATATGTATGGAAGATTAATTTCTTTTTTTTCTCCCCCAACCTTTTCCCCTATTATGAAAAGTTGTATTAATTTCATGTCATAATATTTAAAGATGTCAAGTTTAAGAGTGACTATTACCCAAGGACTTGCACCCTATTTTGTAGGGAATTAGTTCATTTCTGGTTGTATGCAGGTGAGTTGAACATTGTTAGGCAGAAATATATATGTATGCTTGTCTATTATTGCTTTTACTTAGAGACTAATTACGGTTTAAGGTAGTGTGTATGATTACCGAGTTGACAAGTGGTGGACTGCAATGATTAATCTAATGTATCAACTCAACCAGGTAATTGTGTCCTGGTGTTTGTTCCAGCAAGCACTGGGCTAATTGTAATTCAAGAACATTTATGGACTTTGGTCACCATTGAGTTTACTAGGTGGATGGCTGATCACATCAGCATCAATCAGGGAGATTGCCATCAGGAATGGGTGATGCTTTTATCCAATCAGTTGAATACCTTAAAGGGGGAAGTGATTTCAACATTCAGAGAGAATTTCTCAGCTTGTCTTTCTCCCAGAAACTCATCAAAGACCTTCATCGGAGCCCCTGGTTTGCAGCCTGCCTGCAGAACCTGGACTTGTGCATCCCCATGGTCACAGGAGAGACACATAAAATCTCATATTATTGACAGATATCACCTGTTGATTTTGTTACCCTAGAGGACCCTGACTATTAGATTGTCCTTCTTGGATATTGATATTTATGTCTTCATAAAGGGAGGGAAGTTTTCAGGCATATTTCCTCAAATTTTCTTTCTGCCCCTTTTCCATTCTCTTTTCCTTGTGGGATACCAATAATGTATATATTTTTTGTCTTTTGCACTCTCATTCAATTCCCTGATGCTGTTCCATTTTTTCCATTCCCTTCTCTTTCTGTTCTCCTGTTTTTTACTCTTCAGATGTTCTGTCTTTGAAATCACTTGTTTTGTCTTGAAGCAATGCAAATCTGTTCTTATGTGCCTCTAATGTATTTTTCTGTATATTTTTAATACATTATTATTATTATTAAATACTCTAGATTACATATATGTTACATAAAAAATGTAGGGGTTTCCCATAGACCCCTCTCCCTACCCCTCCAACACATTCCCACATTAACAACATCCTTCATTAGTGAGGTACATTCATCAAAATTGATGAACATATATTGGAGCATTGTCACTAAGCATGGATTATAGTTTACATTATAGTTTATACTCTGTCCCACAGAATTTTGTAAATTATGATAAAATATATAATGGCTGGTATCCATCATTGCAACATCATTCAGGACAATTCCAATGTCCTGAAAATGTCCCCATATTACACATGTTTCTCCTTCTCTCCCCCCTCAGAACCTCTGGTGACCACTACCTCCAAATCAGTGATAAAATTTCATCCATTTTTAGCATAACAATTAGTCTATTGTAGAATGCCAGTAAGTCTACTGTAGTCCATCTTTCATTCCCCATTCCTGATGATTCTGGCATGGTGATGCCCACTCTGCCTCTAATTGAGAGAGCGTTATATTGCTTGCAATTACAGACTCTTTCTGTTCATTGGGATTGGTGTTGTCCATCATCTCTTTGTTAGTTATCCTGGATGAGTCCAATGAACTAGAAAGTAGGTTTTGCAACTCTGTTGAGATTCAGGTCCCAACTGGCACATGGACAGCCCAAAGATTTACGTCAATGGACATACACTTATCAAGTCTAGTACTAACTGTAGGTTCAAATAGAAGGGGCAGAAGAGCCATGTGTAGGGGAACCAAAACTGAGACCAAGTCTATCAAACTGGGGAGTGTAAATTCCAAAGTAAGGCCAATTGGCAGGGCACCAAACTCCTGATCTCTCTGCCCTGCCTATAGTGTCTGGATGTCTCTACAGCTCTCAGGAGCCCTACTATTTGAGGCAATATTTATTGTGGCAGTCAATGAGATCCTACTGTGCTGAAACATGCATGAATGTAACCTCTGGAATGACCTCCTGACTCGCTCTGAAATCTCTTCACCATAAAAACTCATTTGTATTTACCCTTTCCCCCTTTTGGTCAAGGTATTTTTCCAGGTGCACTGCTAGTGAGTGCTTGGTAATAATCCCTTGATGCCAGGGACTTTCAGGCCCAGGAGTCAGTCCCATGCTGAGAGGAATGTAATATATTTATATGCTGAATTTTATTTAGAGAGAGGCCACATTTGAGCAACAAGGAGACTCCCAGGGGGTATTCTTAGGCTACATATAATACTAGGCTTAGTTTCAATTTCAAAAAAAAATGTTCAAAAGTACAGTCACCAATATCAAGGACTCATTGCAATGGTCAATGCTACTTCACTAGGCACTACCCCTATACTGAGGAAATTCTTGCTGTCCCATTAGAGAATGTAGCAGAGCTCTGCAGGATGGGAGTGACATTTTTTTGGTTATTGTGTGGATCTCTCCCACTGTGACATTGCCCCATGAACACTTGAACACATTCATATGCCTTAGCAGTATGCCCCAGGTGAACTTCCTACCATGCACCCTCCCCATCACTGGCACCCCACACCAATGATCCTCTCCTGCCACAGTTGTGACCTTTCTGTGATCCAAGACCTCTTCAAAAATGAATCCAACAAAAAACCAAATGAAATTAATAAGAAAATGAAATAATGATTATTTTAATCATAACAATACAAAAATTGAAAATATTTGAAATAATAAAAAATAATTTTTGACATTATGTCTTTCATCACTGGAAGATCTGTTGTCTTGTATGTACAGTGACATTTTCTTCTGTGTATTCTGCCAGTATCTTATTTTTTTCCATTTTATCTTCACAGAAGATTTAGATTACAGAAAAGTCATGTACAGAATATAGAGGATACCCATATACCCAACAACTTCCCTTTTCCCCTCTCTTCTATTAAAAACATTTTACATGTGGATGGTACATTTGTTACAATTGATGTAGAAATATTGAAGCAGTGCTACTAACCATAGTCAAAGACTTACATTTTGGTTTACATTTTGGACCATATCTTTTTATAAATTTGACAAAATCTAAAATTGCCTCTATCCATTACTGTATGATCTGGAAGCACAATTTTAATGCCCTAAAATTACCCTATGTTCCATCTATTTTCTTTTTCTCTCACCTTCCCCTCAGGACCTATGGTAGCCACTGTTACACTCTTTGAAGAATAAGATTCATATTTACTTGCAATAATATTGATGGGTAGACATATTGGTCTGTTTTCTTTTATTAAGCTCTACCTATGTTCTCAAGAAACGCTTGCTGCTTTATTTGAGAACATAGTAGGACTCCAAGAATGGGAGTTCAATATTTTCTTGACTATTGTGTGGGTCTCCACACACCGATATAACACATAAGTTGAACCCTTACATATTCCATAAAAGTCTGCCCCACGTGTGCCCTCTCCTGTATGACCTCCACACACAGCACCATACATCAGGAAACCCTCCACTGCCATGTTTGCCAAAAGAACATTCCCAATGTTGTCATTTTAACCAGAGACTGGCAAATCCCTAGAGTTGACCTACTCCTTCCCCTGACCCTCTTCCCCAGTTCCATGGATAGTCCAAACCAACTCATCCCACAATACCCCTTCACAGAACAGCACTGCCAAAACCAATAGCATCACTGCTCCATCAACATGCACATCCATTGCACAAATACATTCTTCCAACTTATCATAAATTTCGCCCATAATGGTATTGACTCACAACCCTCTATTCTCTTTCTGTCTCATGTAAACATATCTTCTAGACTCTAGCTCTGTAAATCTGCTTATTTTGTTTAATTTATATTTGTGAGTTCAAGTAATATTTGTCCTTCAGTGTCTGGCTAGCTTCATTTAACATAAGGTATTCAAGATTCATCCATGTTATCCCATGTGTTAATACTGTATTCCTTCTTAAAGCTGAGTAATATTCCATTGTATATATACATACTACAGTTTGCTTATCCATCCATGTGGTGATGGACACTTGGGTTGCTTCTGACATTTGGCAATAGTAAATAATGCCACTATGAACACAGGTGTACATATATCTGTTTGTGTCTCTGCTTTCGATTCTTATGGATATATACCCAGCAGTGGGATTGCTGGATCATATGGCAGTTCTAGATTTAGCTTCCTGAGGAACCACCAAACTGTCCTCGAAAATGACTGCACCATTCTACATTCTCACCAGCAGTAGAGAATTGTTTCATTTCCTCCACATCCTCTCCAAAACTTGTAGTACTCTGTTTTTTAATGAGCCACCAGTGTGAGTGTAAGATGATATTTCATTGTAGTTTTGATTTGCATTTCCCTAATAGCTAGTGATGTTGAGCATCTTTTCATGTGCATTTTAGTCACTTGCATTTCTTCTTTGAAAAAATGTCTATTCAAATCACTTGCTTATTTTTTAAATTGGGTCTTTATCTTTTTATTTTTGAGATGTAGGATTTCTTTATATATGCTGGATATTCAGCCCCTATCAGATAGGTGGTTACCAAATATTTACTCTCATTGAGTTGTCTGCCATTTCACTTTCTTCACAAACTCCTTTTAGGTACAAAAGTTTTTAATTTTGAGGAGTTCCCATTTATCCCTTGTAAAAATATATTAGGAACAGAGAAAAGGAAAGAGATAAGAAGAGAAAAAGAACAATAATAGTAATAATAAAATAGGTAGAAGAGGAACTGTACAAGACTTAGCAAAATACATAATTAACATGAGTAAAAAATCATAAAAAGTACAAAGAATAAAATTTGAATAAAAAAACTGAAACAAGGAAAAAAATAGAGAAAAATATATAGAATGAATTATAAGGCCAGAATGATGAGGACAGGAAAAGATAGAAAAAAAAAAAAAAAGAAAGAAAAAAAGAAAAGAAAGAGAGAAAAGAAAAAGAGAGAGTGAGAAATTTAAAAAAAGGCTAAACAAAGAGAGGTTGATTGAAAGAAAAACAACAGAAAACAGAAGATAGAAAAATGAAAGAAAAAAGAGATAAAGTAGGTAGAAAAAATAGATAAGAGGAAAAAAGGAAACAAAGAAAGGGGAAACACAACTAACAAGAGACAAAACAGGAACAACCAAAAAAAAAAAAAAAGAAAAAACAACCAAGGAATAACAGCCTTCCCTCTTAGGCCCCTCAGCAACTTCTCAGGCTGCCAGTGTCCATCAATCATGCTGTGGCCTCTCTGCAGGTGATGTACCAGATTTTAGTAAGTAAAATAAGGGAGAAAATGGAAACTTTAAAAAATAACAGATCCAAGAAAACATAAAAGAAAAAAAGTCTATATTGTCCCTATCATAAGGTATCATTTGGGTGCCTGATAACCCAGTGGATCACTTCTCTAAGGAGACCCAGGAATTGAACTAGGGACCTCATATATTCAAGTTGGGAATTCCTCCACTGAACTAAACTGTTTAATTAGGATTCAGAAAACTTAACTGGCTCTATCTGCCCGCTTTCCCTCAGGTGGGTTGGACTTCTAACAGTTTGCCAGATCCCTGTTGATTAGTCACCTTTTTCTGCCCCCTTGCTAATCTAGTTCCTCTCTCCCTGGGAGGCTGACAGCCTGCCTGAGAAGATTCCCCTTCCCCTCACCCTTCAGGGCCCCTTCCAAGATTTGGAGGGAGCTCAGCTGGCCACACTTACAACGAAGAAACCACTTTGCACCCTCTTTCAGACCACTTTTACTCTCAGGGAATGTACCCCCCACTCCATTGGTAGTGAGCCAGAATCTCCACTGTGATGACTTCCCTGTGGGCAGGGTATATGTACTGTTTCCAGCTACAGGGGCAAGCAACTCATGGTTTTCCTTTGGATTCTTTATCTGTTCTTTTCCCTCCTGGATGATGCACAGCACATTCTTGTTCTATGTATATCCAAAGCAGCTCTCAAACATGGGGCCTTGTCCTTTCTCTGCTCTTTTTTTGTGAGAGATTTGGGCTCTGCCTACCTGCTTCAATGTTATTTTCCCAGAAGTCATCCTCTAATGTATTTTTAATCTCTTCCATCATGTCTTTCATTCCCATAAGGTCTGTTACTTTTCTTTGCAGACTTTCAAATTGTTCTTTATGTTCACCCAGTGTCATCTTAATATACTTTACGTGTTTAGTCATATATTTTTTTCAATTCTTTAAATTGATTTAAAAGAGTTGTGCAGTTATCATTTATTGCCTTGAATCCTGAATCTCTTCAGGATATTTTGTTTGTTTCTTTGGCAGGGCCATCTCTTCCTATGTCTTAGTATGGTTTTTAATTTTTTTGCTGATGTCTAGGCATCTGATATGTTGGTGAATTTACTCTGATGGCCAATTTTTCTCTCTCTTGCTTATTCTTATTATTTTTTACAGCTCTTCTTTCATATTTGGTTCAACTTATCCTGAGTCTTTAAAATTGTCAAGATCTAAATCTTACATTTAAAAAAAGATGTAAAGTCAGAAACATAACCCCAAAACTAGAGGACTTTGAAAGAGAAAACATATTAAATTTAAGGTGAGCAGAAGGATGGAAACAAGAAAGATTAGAGATAAAGGAGAAAGAAAATAAAAATCAGTAGAGGGAAACAACAAAATTAAATTTTGTTCTTAAAAAATAACAGGACCATTAAAAACTGCTTTTATTTGGACTTAAGAAGAAGAAGAGAGAGTAAAAATGAAGTCAGAAATGAAAAAGAAATTACAATCTCAATTAAATTAAAAATATAAAATATTTATAAAACCAATAATATGCCAACAAATTAGATAACCTAGATGAAATTGACAGATTCCTATAAACACAAAATCTATCTACACAGAATCAATACCACCATGGTGTGGTGTGTTGGTGAAGGGTTGTTGTATGGGAATTCTACACAAGTGCATGATTGTTTTGTAAGTTTGCAAATTCTGAAATAAAAATATATATTTTAAAAAGTAAAGAGGTCAACCCACTAATCAACAACTGCCCTAAAAATAAAAATTCAAGACCAGATGTCTTCATGGTTGACTTTTACCTAATACTCAAGAAAGAATTCACACCAATCCTGTTCAAAATTTTTCCAAAAATCAAGAGGGATGGAAACGTTTAAACTCATTCTATATAGCCAGCATCATGCTCTTACCAATAAAGATATCATGAAGAAAAGTTATACAATAATATTACTCATGAATACAGATGTAAAAATGCTTAACCAAATACTAATGAAGCAAATCCAACAGCACATTAAAAGATATATACCCCATGATCAAGTGGGCTGTATTCCAGGAATGTATGAGTGGTTTAAATAAAATCAGTTAATATAATACACCACAGATCTGCATTGTGGTGTATGCATAAAGGCATTTGACAAAATATCAAACATGATTTCTTCATAAAAACAGTCATAAATACAGGAATGGAAGGAAATTTCTATTTCACAATAATAAAGGGCATATGAAAAATCTCAGGTAACATTATCCTAATGGTGAAAGACAGAGTACTTGACCTCACTTCAGGTCAGAAACAAGAAAAAGTTGGCTTAGTGTCATCATTGTCATTCAACATTGTACTGGTAGTTCTAGACAGAGTAATTAGGCAGGACACAGAGATAAAAATCTACAAAAAATCTACTAGAGCTAATAAATGAATTTAAAATTTGTTGAAGTACCAACATGCACATATCAATGCTCTTTTTCAACACATATAATTAAAACACTGAAAAAGAAAAATACATTTTAATAGCATAAAAAATCAAATATCTATGAATAAATTTAACTAAGGATGGGAAGGACTGAAAAAATAACAAAAAAATATTGTTGAAAGAGATTAAAAACCTAAATAAATGGAAGGACATTCCAAGTTCATAGATTGGAAGACTAAATATTAAGATATCACGTCTACCAAAAGTGATTTGCAGATTCCATGCAATCCCAATCAAAATTCAAAACAACCTTCTTTGCTGAAATGGAAAAGCCAATAATAAAATACGTTTTGAAAGCTAGAGGGCACCTGATAGCCCAAAACATCTTGAATAAGAAGTACAAATTTGGAGGATTACACACTTCCTGATATCAAAACTTATTACAAAGCTAAAATGATCAGAAAACAGTGTACTGGCACAAGGGCAGCCATATAGGCCAATGGAATTGACTTTTGACAAGGGTGACAAATGATTCAGTAGGAGAAAATAGGCTCTACAGAAAAAATTAGAATAACAAAATGCATTGGGTCAGAAATAAGAATATGGGTTATCAAGGACAGAGATGGGGGTGGGAATGAAGAATTAATGCTTAATTGTAACAGATGAGAAGGCCGCCCATCCACAGACAACAGAGGTCTAAGCCCCAACTCACTTATAATTGCATTGTCAAGGATTAGGCTGTCAGCTGCCTTCCATTGGATTTTTCCTTAGTCTGAACATTAAACAGGCATAGATAAGAAAGGAGGAACAAGGCTTGAATCCCCGGTCCAGAATTCACACATCCACCCATGAAGAAATCATTAACTTTCTCTCTTTTTGTCCTATTTTTAGCCATCCCAAGTCAGGTGCAACCATCAGTGGGCTGGAAAGTGCCAGCCCATCTTACTGAAAACACCTACTGTTAAAAAGGCATACTTGGCAATATGAGGACAAGAATCAAATTGACTTTCAGAATGGCCTTATCTCTTTGATTTCCAACTTTGTATGATGGATGTAATTAGGTAATTGTCTGGAAGATCTAATCAAAGTGAGCAGTGCCTTTCTTCTGAATTGTTTTAGATATATTGAATGTTGAACATCATGAAATTTGGGTTTTGATATGGGTCAATCTGATTTATATTTGTTTCTGCTTTATAATTTCTTCATATGTAAATCTATCTCTTCTTATTCCATGGTGAGTCTTTAATTTCCTATTTTTGTATTGCTAGAATCTAAGAAGAAAGATGGCCAGAATATTTCATTTTGTTAACTGCTATATCCATAGCCCATTGACTATTCCTTAGCTCATCTCTGGTGTTAGGATTAATAACATCACTTCTCCATACTGAAGTTTTGAATTTAAAGGAAAGCAAAGAGAGGGGAATCCTTCAATGCTGTAATGTACTCTGGATAAGTCAATCAATAAATTGTATTCATTGATTGTCTTTTGGCATTGTGTATTCTCCTGAATTTTGGTTACCTGTTTCCAGTTAGCAGATCATTGCACTAACCTGGAACTTCTTTTTTCAGATCTGATTGAAAGCTCTGTCCCTGATGATGAAGTGACTCAGAGAAGGAAACAGTGTCCAGTCAAGCTATTAACTCCTAAGCCATCCAAAAATCTTTCAAGTTCCATGAACCCAATCAGTTCATGTAGAAGGCAAAGGATCCATATCATTTTTTATCATAAGCCATGTTCACAATTTGTGCAGAGCACAGCTTTGAAACCATCTTGGCACTGCCTGCTAATGTGATGTTGAAGATTTTCTCCTACCTGTGTATTCCAGGGAGATACAAATTTCTAGATATGGACCAATGCCCAAGGGGAGGGGTGGTCATGCTATTCTCAAAGCTCAGAATAGAAACTCTTAATTGAGGGGAATATGATATGGGGTCCAGTCCAAGTGACTCAAAGGGAAAACATTTTGATAAGAGCTCTGGCATGGTTGAAGCAGGGCACCAAAACACTTTCCAGGCCTTGTGGCAATAAAGGAGAACAAAGGGTCAGGGGTGAGACCTTGGGTTCTGATCATTTTTTAAGATGAATGTAAATTTCCTCCCCCTATAGAATATGTAATCTCTGGAAGATGCTCATGGAGGACTTTTCCCTATGGATGTATATGGACCTGACAACAATTAAGATATGTATGGACTCTATTTGTGAATATTCTTGAGTGTCTCTGATATCCCTGGGATGGCAGTTCTCTCCTTGAGCCCACACTGAGCTGCTGGGAAGTGGTATATCTGATCTTTCTTTGAGAGCTTTGAGATTGTCCATGATCCTTAAATGTCATTTGGTCTACTCTCCCACTCAAGCAGGATAAAGGTCATTTTAACCCTTTAATCACCTAGCATGTTTTGCTTTTACAGGTAGAAGCCCCTGTTCTGTGGCATCACTTCCAGAGATATTTGGGATCAGGATTGCAATCACTGTGTGTTGGAGGCTACCTGGTCTGTGGCATTAGTGTACAGAAATCATTCCTGCTTTGATTAAGGAAGTTGGGAAGAGGTGCCTCCACCTGACCAAATTGGAGATATATGTTGCCTACCTGAGGAAACTTCCAATCACTAAGCTGCCTCAATCCCTGAGAAGTCTAGAACTGCACAACTGTGAAATTTCTAAGAAATGGATCCTCAGGGAAAGCAATTTGACCCCACTACTATTGCTGCAGCACTTGGTCCTGGACCATGTCCCTGCATTCAATGACAGGCAACTTAAGATCTTGTACAAGCTGAAAGCCCTGTGCACCCTGGAGCTCCTGGTTATTATTCTAGTGTCTGATGAGGGGCTCATGATTGCCCTTTCTGAATTTGAAGATATCTATAACCCAAAAGTGGTCAACTGCTCCTTCTCAGCAGATAGGGTCCTATGAGCACTGTGGACCAGCATCTTTGGAAGCTAGAAGAGCTCATTTTCAGGGTGAATGGTCTCACAAACAAAGGATTCTCTGAACTAGAAATGATGGAGTCATTGCAGCATTTGGAACTATATGGCCTCCCATAGGTGAAGACTTTCTTTTTACTACTCATATAATCTCTGTTTGCCTCAAGATGCCCACACTTCAATCCCTCAAGCTTCTGGATGTCTGCACACCAGACCAAGAGAGTGAGGATGCCAAGACTAGTCTGCAGGAAATGCTTCTCCACTGTGAGGAAACCATTTGTTGCTACCAAAACCCTTTCAGTGACTGGTGGTAGTGATTCTAAGGCACAACTCAGACCCATTCCTCACCAACTGCCCTACACACCCCATTCCATTTTATTTATTCCCTTTCCTGCCAAATGGTTACTCTCATAGGTTTTAATTCTCAGAGATATTTTGAACCCTGAGAGGACTTGACTTACCATAAACTGGTCAGGGCCCTAGTTTATGAGCCAGATGCACAAGAACTTGAAAGGTAGTTACACCAAATGTAACTTGTGGATTTATCTAATCAAATAATGGCAATCTTTATAATGTCTTTTCAATAAATGTCAGTGGTATATGCATATACTCCTTGCTACCTAATATTTGAGCAATAATGTTAATTTTCTTGGACAGATGGGCTCATGGATCTTCCATAAATTGTATCTATATCAATTGGAGCTGGGAAGGTAGAAAGGAGTGACTGAGGCCCTTAGAGTCCTCAGCTTTGCAATCTTCAATTGGGAGCCTCTGTCAGAAGGGGAGTTCTGTCTTAAGGAACACCTTCCTCAGGGCTCAAGAAAACGATTAAAAGGTCACAGATCACTTCAACCATTCTGGGATAGGCCATATATTAGGTTGCAAAATAACTATCAATAAATTTAAGTGTATGGAAGTCACACAATGTATCTTTTATGAACACAATGGAATGAAACTAGGAATCAATAACAGAGAGAACTGAAAAAATTCACAAATATGGAACAATACATTCAAACATTTAATGGAGCAAGGAAGACATCACAAGGGAAATAAGAAAATATCTTTAGGTAAATTAAAATTAAAACACAACTTTAAGAAACATATGGGATGAAGCAAAGGCAGTTCTCAGGGGAAATTTATTACTCTAAATGCTTACATTAAAGAAAAAGATGTCAATTAAGAGCATAACATCAAAACTGGAGGTCCTTGAAAGAGAAAAACAAATTTAAGATGAGCAGAAGAATGGAAATAGCAAAGATTAAAGCAGAGATAAACGAAAAACCAAATGAAAAAAAAAATGGATGGAAACAAAAAAACTTATATTTTATTTTTCAGAAAGAATACTAATATTACAAACTACTTTTCTTTGGACTGAAAAAGAATAAAAGAGAGAAGAAACAAACAAAAAAAAACTAAAGAAATGAAAAGGAAATTACAATCTCACAAAAATTAAAAGGATTATAAAATATTACTATAGATTGTGTACGGGGTCCTGCCTGGGGGTCTGTGCTGTGCATGCGTGGAGTGAGAAGCTTGGATCATCGGCATGGACAGAACAGTAGAGATTCATGAGTTTTAAGGCTGCCGGTGGTGGTTGGCACAGACAGCTGAGCCCCGCGGTTAGGGAGGAAAAATAAAATAAAATAAAATGGCCATTTGGAGCTGCGAGCAGGGCGAAAATGTTTTATTTTCTGGGGATCTGGCTGCCTGGCGCCCCTTGGACCTTGTGTGAACAGAACAACCAAGCAAATCAGCACCTGGTGAACCGGAGGGGGGGTTCTGGTCAGGGAACGGAGCTGTTTTCCCTAGTGTCCCAGGGATAAGACCCGGGCCCCTGCGGAGCCAGTAAGAAGGGACACTTCCCAAAATAGGGAGGGGTCTGTTGAAGGACAGGGAAGGGCATTTTTTATTTTTAGACATCGATCTGGCTGCCTCCACCGCCCCATAGCTTTGGGGAGCAGAGAAGCCGACCTGAAGCAGCATCAGGCTGAGAGCAGACGCGAATCTGCCCTCAACTGATTTACTTAGCAGCCTGGTGACTCTCAAGCTCGGCTCCAGAAGGGGCGAAATCGGCCGTCTTTAGCAGTCCTCAATGACTAACATCAGAGCTACAGCTAACCTGGGGAGTCCAGAAAGTGGGACATGCTTGATTAATTTCCACGGGCCCAGCTAGGGTCCCTTCCATAAGGGGGTTGGTCTAGAGGAGGAATTATTTTGAGTCCTGCATTTCGCTAAAAAAATAAAAATTAAAAAAAATAGTGAGAAGGTCACTTCAATAAATGAAAATATTTTTTTTTAAATTTAGTTTAATAACTAAAAGCTCCTTCAGGAGCTGCATATAGAACCCTGTGGGGAAATTGATTGATAAACACAAGTAGGCAGGAAGGATCCATGTGGACCCTAGGGGAATCATTGACCCCCCTTAGCTCTGTTTGACTGCTTGTCTGTGTGGATCTTTGGTTTCTCTCTGTTTCTTTCTGGTCTCTTGCTATTCTTTCCTCTTTCCTCCGCCCTTTTTTTATCTTCTATTTTTTTTTTTTTTTAATTAGGTGCTGCCAGGTTGTTGCTTCTTTGGTGGGCTTCTTTTTCAGTAATTTCCCATGTATATATATTAATTTTGATGTATATATTGATTCTGTATTACAAACTATCACTTATCCTTCCTGCATCTTTCTGCCTTCTGTTTTCTGTTGTGGCTCTTAGAGACAACATTTTTTCATAGGCCCATAACTTAAGGGTGTCAATTTCAAGTCCATCTGTTTTGTTTTCTTCTTCTTTTTTTTTTATTAGTATTAACTTTTTCCTTTCAGACTTTTCTTTACTATTTCTCTCTCTCCTCATAATCCTAGCCTTCTAAATCACTATATATATATTCCTCCATTCCTTTTCCCAGTCCATTGTAGGAACTCCAAATATTTTCCTAGTACTCTACACTGCTTACACAATTTAAATATTCATCTCATTAAGTCTCATTTTGACCCTCTTCTAACTTTTATCAATATTACTATTATCCTTCTGCCTTTCTTACATATTTTGATTCCTCTGGCCCTAACATTTTGCCTTCAAGGGAACATAGAAAGAAGCAAGGAAATAAAATAAGAAGAAAAACTGCCAAAGAGAAATCTTAACTCTCAAGCAGAACCAACAGCTAAATAAAATTCTAGACATAGAGAAAAGCTAATCAACTGAACAAACCCATCAAGATAATATGATGACCAAAGGGCAACAAAAAAATACAAATGACTCTGAGAAACTGGAAAACATGGACCAGTCCAAAGCACAAATTAAAAATCAGGAAGCAATGCAGAATATCGAACAACTAATCAAAGCTATCCAAACAAATATCATGGACCAACTTAAAGAACTGAAGAAAGAGATTAAGGATATAAAGAAGACACTAGGAGAACATACTGAAGAAATAGCAAACATGCCTAAAAAGGTAATGGATATGATGGTGAACAATGGCACAAGCCAAGAAATGAAAAAGACGCTGGAATCACATGGCAGCAGATTTGAACAGGCAGAGGAAAGAATTAGTGATATGGAAGACAATACAGTTGAAAGCAAAGAGATGGTAGAACAGATAGACAAAAAGGTAGAAAAATTTCAGCATGGCTCAGGGGATTAACCGATAATACAAAATGCACAAACATATGCATTATGGGCATCCCAGAAGGAGAAGAGAAGGGAAAGGGAACAGAAGGAGTGTTGAAGGAAGTGATGGCTGAAAACTTCCCAACTCTATTGAGAGAGATGGATGTGCAGATCCAGGAACCCCAAATAGTATAAATCCCAACAGGCCAACACCAAGACATATAGACATATACTTGTCAAAATGTCCAATGCTCAAGACAAAGAGAAAATACTCAAGGCAGCAAGAGAAAAGAGAACCATCACATACAAGGGAATCACAATAAGATTAAGTGCTGATTTCTCAGCTGAAACCATGGAGGCAAGAAGACAGTGGTATGACATAGTCAAAACACTAAAAGAAAAAAACCTCCAGCCAAGGAATTCTCTATCCAGCAAAATTGGCATCCAAAAATGATGGAGGGTTCAAAATATTCACAGAAAAACAGAAATTAAGAGAGTATGTCAAGAGGAAAACAGCACTTCAAGAAATACTAAAGGAATCTCTACAAGTTGAAAGGAAAAAACAAGGGAGAGAGAGTTGGAGGAGAGTTTAAAAACAACTGAAAAGACAAAAAGAGAAACAAAGCAACATATGACATACAATAACCCAAAGAAAAAAATGGCTAAAATAAGAAATTCGTTATGAGTAATAACACTGAATGTTAATGGATTAAATTCACTAATCAAAAGACACAGATTGGCAGAATGGATAAGAAAATATGATTCATCTATATGCTGTCTACAAGAAACCCGCCTTCGACCCAGGGATTCAGGGAGGCTGAAAGTGAATGGCTGGAAAACCATTTTATAAGCAAACAATAGCCAAAAAAAGGGCAGGAGTAGCTATTCTAATAGCAGACAAAATAGACTTTAAATGCAACGCTATTGTTAAGAGACAAAGACGGACACTACATATTAGTAAAAGGAGTAATCTCTCAAGAAGAGAAAACAAACATCAACATTTATGCACCTAATCGAGGTTCCTCAAAATATGTGCGGCAAACTCTGGAAAAATTAAGAGGAGAAATAAATGCCTCTACAATTATAGTAGGGGAATTCAACACACCACTAACATCATTAGGGAGAACATCTGGACAGAGAACCAATAAAGAAACTAAGGCACTCAACAATACATTAGAAGACCTGGACTTACTAGACATATACAGAACACTACACCCAAATACAGCAGCATTTACATTCTTCTTGAGTGCACATGGAACATACTCCAAAATAGACCATATGCTAGGACGCAGAACAACACTCAATTAATTCAGAAAGATTGATATTATACAAAGTAATTTCTTTGACCACAACAGAATGAAGTTGGAAATCACTAAGGGCCAGAGATACAGGTTAGGCACAAGGATATGGAAGTTAAACAGCACACCCTTAGACAAAAAGTGGGTCAAAGAGGAAATTTCAAAAGAAATCAGTAACTACCTTGAAACTAATGAAAATGACAACAGAACATATCAAAACCTATGGGATGCAGCGAAAGGAGTCCTGAGAGGGAAGTTCATAGCCATAAATTCATATATACAAAAAGAAGAAAGAGCTAAAATTGAAGACCTAACTGCACTCTTGGAGGAATTGGAAAAACAACAACAAACTAAACCTAAAGAAAGTAAAAAGAAGGAACTAATAAATATTAGAGCAGAACTAAATGAAATAGAGAATAAGAAAGCACTGGAAACAATAAACAAAACGAAAAGCTGGTCCATCGAGAATATCAACAAAATTGACAAACAGTTAGCCAGACTAACAAAGAAAAAGAGAACAGATGCAAATACATAAAATAAGGAATGAGCAAGGTGATATCACTACTGACCACACAGAAATAAAGAGTATCATAAGAGGATTCTTTGAAAAATTATATGCCAACAAGAATGACAATTTAGAGGAAATGGACAAGTTTCTAGAAACCCACAAACAGCCGACATTGATGAAAGAAGAAATAGATGAACTCAACAGTCCAATTACAAGTAAAGAGATAGACTCAGTCATCAAAAACCTCCCAACTAAGAAGAGCCTAGGAACAGATGGCTTCACAGCTGAATTCTAACAAACATTCTGGAAGGAGCTAACACCAATTCTACATAAGCTCTTCCAAAAAATAGAAATAGAAGGAATATTACCTAATGCATTCTATGATGCCAACATTACCCTAATACCAAAATGAAATAAAGATACCACTAGAAAGGAAAATTACAGACCAATTTCTCTAATGAACCTAGATGATAAAATCCTTACCAAAATACTTGCTAATCGCATTCAACAACATATCAAAAGGATTATACACCATGACCAAGTGGGTTTCATCCTGGGTATGCAAGGATGGTTCAATATAAGAAAATCAATCAATGTAATACATCACATAAACAGATTGAAAGAAAAAAAATCACATGATCATCTCTATAGATGCAGAAAAAACATTCAACAAAATACAGCACTCTTTCCTCATAAAAACACTACAAAAGATAGGAATACATGGAAATGTTCTGAAAATGATAAAGGGTATATATGAAAAACCCAAAGCTAACATCATTTTCAA
>JAKSZT010054086.1:11654-41850 GCA_026826555.1 Tolypeutes matacus | reverse complement strand
CCCATATGGACATAATCTATGGTAAAGGGATAGAGTGTGGTTGCATGTTGGGGGATGGGGCAGATGAGTGGTGGTGTTCCTGGGTTTGGTGGTGCAGCACTGGGGGGTGGGTGGATTAGGAAGGGCAGGTTCAAATCCCCAGGGCATGTAACTGTGAATCTTGACATTTCATGGGTTGGGAGAGGGTGGTATCATGGTCCCTGGGGGGCTGGGGGGAAGGGAACACTCAAGATCTAATGGGGTGTTTGGTGGTCTGGGTAAGGTTTTTCATTACTTTACAGTAATGGACACAGGACATGATAAATATCATCAAAATTATTAAACTGTATCATCTAAATTGTAAACTATACTGTAAATCATTGACAATGTTTAGTTGCTATATTTTGCTATCTGTATAACAGTTATAACAATGCTAACATCCAAAAAAAAAGGGGGTGGGTTTAATATGGGGTGGGGAAGCGGGGGTGGTTTGGTATCTGGGAGTCTCTGGCACTCCGTGTGTGACTTTGCTGTGACCTAAAACTTTGAAAATTAAATGAAAAATTGGGAGAAAATGGGGCTTGTGAGGGGGAAGATGTCACAGCACACAAGACATCCGATAACACAGTGATAAAAAGAAGGAAAGAAAAGAAATGAGAAAGGAAAAAATATGATTATATATATATATATTTTTAAAGGCATTTCCTTTGCTTTTTTGCCCATTTTTTGAATGTCCCAATCCGCTAATTACATTTTTTTTGTTTTGTTTTTTGTTTGATTATTTGTTTTTTTTTCCTTCTCTTTTCTTTTTTTTTTCCCCCTGATTTTCCTTATGTTTGTCTCTTACATGTAAGCTTATCATACTTGTTTCTTTTTCCTAGTAAGTGTATTTGATGATTTTATGAACTGCATGTTCATGGAGGATTTGGATCACAGAAGGGTTACAATGGGTACTGCAGGGGATTATTGTTGGCGGGTGTCTGGGAGGGGAGGTACATGGGAATTTGTTCATCCGAATATACATGAAAGATATACAAAATCATTCAAAAGATCAAAAGATGGGGCATGGTCACGATGGGTGGACAATCACACAATAAATGAGGGAATCTGAATTCCTAGCTTGGAGAGCTCTGCCACAGTCTCCAAGGGAGCAGCAATAGTCCTCTGAGTGCAGGGACAATGTTTGTCAAAAGAGGATGACCCACTGATGTGCTCTTTTTATTGATGACTAACCTTGTGAGTCTTTGCTCTTGTAACTGAGACTTAGCCTGCAGTTGTGGGGTACCTAAGGGTTGCCACCTGAGAGCCTCCTTGTTGCTCAAATGTAGCCTTTCTCTAAGCCAATCTCAGCATATGATTGCATTACCTTCCCCCCAACGTGGGACATGACTCCCAGGGATGAGCCTCCCTGGCAATGAGGAATTAATACCAAGTGCCAACTGGCAGCACAACTGGAAAAATACCTTGAATTAAAGGTGGAAAAGGTAAAGACAAATGAGTTCAAGTGGCAAAGGACTTCAAAGAGAATCGGAGGTCCTCCCAGAGGTAACTCTTACACACACCTCAGTAGGAACTCATAGAACATCTAAGTGCCTATCACCCCACACAGAGGGGCTCCTGAGAGCTCTGGAGACACCCAGGTCCTATATAAGTGGGGATAGACCCAGAGACTGATGCCTTATCAGTGGGCTCTATTTTGGAATCTGTCCTCCTGAGAGTGACAGAATTGGACTCAAATAAGTCCTCCCTGCACAGGGTTCATCAGTCCCTTCTATTCAAACCTATATGTGATGCTGAAGTTTTTAGGTATACTTCCAGAGACTGGAGCTTCTGGCCTACCTATGTGCCAGGTGTGCGTGGAATCTCGGTGGAGCTGCATCTCCTACCCTACAGCTCAATGGACTCATCCAAGTCACCTGGCGAGGAGACACCGATGCGCAATGGCCATCCCAGGGAATGGAGAGGGCCTGCATCTGTAGGCAGGATCATACAACCCACCATATCCATGGGATATAAGCCCTCTCTCACTTGGAGGTGGAGTGGACATCACCATCCCAGTCCCCTCAGGATTGGGGGAAGAACTATGGACTAGAGTGGACTTGATGGTATTCTCTAATTCACATATGGTGATTCTAGCAATGCAAGAAATTATAACAATGAGGTGGAGCCAGTGGCCACTTGAAACTTTTGGGGCAGGGAGGGGACGAGCAGTTGAAATACAGGGGCTTCTTTGGGAGTTGGAGGTTGTCCTGAGTACCGTTGTGGCAACGGATGTAGGCCATTTTAAATCAGCACACACCACTCAGAACTGTGTGGGAGAGATTGTGGTCTACGGTGTGAACTGTGGTCTATGGTTGGTGGCAAGGCCCCAGGATGTGTAAGTTCATTGAGGGTGGTGGTCCACACTTGTGGGAGATGTTTGTGTGGGATGTGGTGGGAAGTGTGGAAGGTGGGCAACATGGAAATCCCAGTGGGTTCCATGTAATATTTTGGGTAATCTAAGCACCTCTTAAAATATATTTATATATACATATAAATATCATTTTTGTAAGCAAATGCACATATATGCATATATATTTATATATCATTTTGCAAATGTTGGTTTGTATTGTGAAAATTTTGATTTTTACCCACAATAAAATAAAAAGTAAAGAAAAAAATATTAATATAACCAATTGTATCCCAACAAATTAGATGAACTAGGTGAAATGGACAAATTCCTTTAAGCACAATAACTATCTACACTGACTCAAGAAGAAATAGAAAATCTCAACATCCAAAGTAAAGAGATTAGCCCACTAACCAACAACCTTTTCCAAATTAAAAATTCAAGACCAAATATCTTTATGGGTGAATTTTACCTAGCCCTAAAAAAAAATGGACACCAATCCTGTTGAAACTTTTTCCAAAATTCAAGAGGAAGGGAAATTTCTTAATTCATTCTATAAGGCTAGCATCATCCTCATACCAAAGCCAGATAAATATATCAACATAAAAGAAAATTACAGACCAATATTCCTAGTGAATATAGATGTAACATTTCTCAACAAAATAGTAGTGAACCAAATCCCACAACACATTACATCATGTATACCCCATGATCAAGTGGACTGAATCCCAGGAATGCATGGCATAGATGGTTTAACATGAGAAAATCAATGAAAGTAAACACCACAATTGTGCATGTTGATTGATGCATAAATGCACTTGACAAAATCAAATACCATTTCTTCATATGAAATCTCATTAACATTGGAATAAAAGGGAATTTCTATTTCCTAATGTTAAAGGGAATATGGAAAACTTTCAGATAATATTGTCCTAGTGTTGAAGGATCAATCCTCTTGAGGTCAGGAACAAGAAAAGGTTGCTGGGTTAGTGCAGTTAGAGAAAAGAGTAACTTGTTTTAAAAAGAAAGAGCATCATGCTGTGGCTGCATACATTGTGTGGTTCTTCTTCCTTGCTTTGGGTGACAGTACTAAAATTTAGCAGCCAAAACAAGGAAAAGGTGACTGGAAGAAGAGGTAAGGTTGGAAGTAGATCAGAAGGAAGTTTTAAAAAAGGAATCAGAGAAAGCACCATAGTCTGTCAATATGCTCCAGTTAGAGGAAAGAAGAATTACAACTAGAAAGGAATTTGCAGACTTCCACCTCTGCCTTAATGACAGGTCTCTCCAAGCATCTAGATAAGAAGGAGATAGTGACTCAGATGTAGAAACTATAGAAGAATCTTTAAATCATGCTAAACCACTTGTGCAAAGGAAGGCTAAATCACAGATACAACATCCCACACAAGCAGAGGTGCTAAATAAGACACTTGTCAGTGAAACCATGTTTGTAAGAGAACATTCTGCTAAAGAGTTAACTAAGATAAGGAAAACATCATGACAGCAACTTCGCAAACCTCCTGCCACCTGAAAGGTGTGGCTGTGGGGTGGGAAGGCTGATAGAATTAAACTGCTGGAAGAGTAGAAAAACTTAACAACACTAATGTTCTCTGTTTTGTTTCCATGCTAATTCTAATTGAGCCTGGATAACTACACTGATAAAATTAGTGCTGTTAAAGTGTAGTAACTTTTGAATTGGACAACCCTATAAAAACAAAGAAAAATATTAGCAGCTTTTGTAAGCCTACAATTAAAAATACAGTACAAAACTGAAAGCCCATAATACATGTGTAAACTGTGGAAAAGTTTAACTTGGATGTTACTTTGACAATGTTTTAAGTTTTAGTCACATTTTATTTTGATCAGAATTTTTATCAAGATGTTAAAAGGAACTTTCAGTTTTAAATCAATAGCTTACTCCTGAACTCCAAGCCCATCTAAGTATACTCCTGAAGAGTAGTAATCCAGAATGTGTGTGAAATGTCTGTCTGTGTAAACTGCTAATTTAGTGTTTAACTGCATTCATACTGCTCAACTATTCGTAACAAGTTCTGATTACTAATAAAAATGTTCCCAACAATGAGTTTGCATATTACAGGTAATGCAGATTCCAGAAGAGAACATAAAAGCAGTAAAATTGAATATGTGAAATGATGGTGAACTTAGATACAGCCATACAAAAGGAGTAAGAATTATGAGTCAAATTAGTGAGCTTTATGTTTCTGTTGGTGTGTCTTAACTCTTTTTGTATTTGTTAGTTGTTCAGTGTACATTTTGATACCTCCATGTGGTAGTATTAAATTGACAAAAGAAAATTCTTTAAAAAACATCTATTCAAATGGCCAAAAAATTAAATAAGCACTTATATTGGTAAATGATTATGGATACTAATAAGATAAATAAACACTATATGTGTTAAGTTTTGGAAATGATTAAAATTATAAGTTTTGACTAATGAAATTATTACAAAATTGTTTTTGAAAAAGATGTTTTGCCTAAATTAAAATGACTAGTTTATTTTTTCTTCACAGAACAGGATGAGATATATGAGACAAATGGATTTAGAAAGAATTAAAAGTTTTATGATTTGCTGACTAAAATTTGATAAGTTTGTTTAAGAGAGTGTGTTTTGTTCAAAGATGAAAAGACTGATTTTCATAAAATCAGAATGGAAGTATGTAGGACAAAATTTGAATGCATATGGTAAGTTGTACAAGGAATTGTAGAAGGTAGCATTAAATAAGGGAATGTGTTCTGTGAAGGTGAAATTTGTCTTTGTGGTTATGGATGGTGACGGGAAGCTTGCAAAAGCATTTTCCAAACTAAAAGATTACAATGTAAATGACTAATTCCAAGAAGCCATTTTTAAATAGAAAATAGATTTTGATAAGAAAAAGTAACTTCATAACAGAAAAACGTGTCAGAGTCTACCTCAATTTGCATATTAAAGTGTTGATAGGGAGAAGATAATCTTGATTCCATTGAGAATTTTAGGTTTTCATAAAATAAAGGGAAAGTACTTTTACTGCACTGCTAAAATAAAATATCTCTTAATTAATGTAATCATGTTAAATGTGTAAAAATGAAAAGTAAAGTAATGAAATGGTTGAGTTCATCTGATATAAGTTGAATAAAAAATGTTTAGAAACTCATAAATTTAAAAAGGGATTTTTTAACCTACTGTTAATCAAAATTGTATGAGTAAAATATTCATATGAATACTTAAAGATTGTGTAAAACTACTTGAAATTTAACTATGTTTTTGCATAATATTAGATAAAATTATAATATTATAATCATGGATTTAATTATTTTTAAAAAATTGTATCTGTCGCAGAAAACCTTTTTGCCTGGAAATCAAGAGGTGGATGCTTTGGCTTGTATTCATCTCATTTGCCCCACCTCCACTAAAGAAGTAGCTCTAGGGCTGCAGAAAGACAGTGGCCATTAGGGGTTGCTGCAGGGTGTTACATAACAGTAGATTTTAAATTTAAGTAACACCACTGCTGTATGCAGCAGTCCCAAATATTGCTGGTCTATTCCAAAAAATTAGTATCCAGTTATGTCACAATCACTTTGCTTTACAAATTGCTAAAGCTTTCTTTAGTATCTTCTTAGGCAAGTCAAGCCAGCCAGGACTCACCTTCCTGTGAGAAGACCAAAAATGGAGCTTCTCAGTGCTTCCCCTAGGCTATGTATATAGCCCAAGCATCTTTCTTGGCCTGGTGACAACAGATCTGGCTGCATGGAAGAAACTTGTGACTGTAACCTTATTTCATTATATTGATGAAATTATGTTAACCAATTATTCTTTTTCAGACTTAAATGAATCACCAGAGACAATGGTATCTTAAATGCCTGGGATGGGCAAACAATTAGGATAAGCTGTATGGTCCTAGCTACTCTGTCACACTCTTGAGTGTTATTAAAATGCAATGTTTTCCCACACTACAAACTCCAAAACTATTAATGGCCTTTCAGGGTTGTTTGAGTATTGAAGACCCATCATCCCTCATTTAGCTGAGCTATTAAAACCATTGTATGAGGAGGAAAGATGGCACTGGTTTAGGAGGACACTTGCTTACTCACTCTCTGATGCCTGATTGGGGACAGGATCCTGCCTGGGGGTCTGTGATGTGGGCACATGGAATGAGAAGCATGGGACATCTATCTGGAGGCAGCTCAATGGCATAGTTTGCTTGGTAGAGATTTGTGAGTTTTAAGCCTGCCTGTGGAGGTTAACACAGATGACTGAGCCCCACCCTCAGGGAAAAAGTCTGGTTTGAGTCACAACTCCCTGCCAGTAACCCGGTGAGAGGGAGCGATCTCTGAGAGTGGAAGGGTTCTGGCGAAAGGTTGAGAGGGGTTTCCTTTCTGTGAATTTGGCTGCCTGGAACCCCTTGCAGTTTTGGGGAACAAAATAGCTGGCTTGAATCAGCACTATGCAGATGGGAGTGGCAAATCTGCTGGGGAAGTTGATTTACCTAGATGACCAGGTATAAACCCCAACTCCCACTGGCAAGCCAGGGAGAGGGCACTTACAGAGAGTGGGAGTATTCTGACAGAAGTTGGAGAGGGGTTTCCTTTCTGTGGATTTGGCTGCCTGGACCCCCTCAGAGCTTTGGGGAGCAGATAAGCCAGCTTGAAGCAATACCAGGCTGAGGGGAGAAGCGAATCTATTGATGAATCCTGATTTACCCAGCAGCCCAGTGACACTGAGGCTTGGCTCCACAAGGAGTGGACTCAGTCAATTTTATAATTCTACATGGACAAGCAACAGAAATTCAGCTCTGCTGGGCAGGCCAGGAAGTGGGACGTGCTTGATTAGTTTCCACGAACCAAGTTAAGTTCCCCTCCATGAAGAGGGTGGTCTAGAAGAGTACTTCTATTGAGTCCCTTATTTTGCCAAAAAAACAAAAAACAAAAAAGAAGAAGAAGACAGGCACTTTAAAAAATAAATAATGAATTTTTCTTTTCAATTTCATTTAATAGCTAAAATCTGCCTCAAAACTGGCAGATAGAACCTTGCAGGGCAATTGATTGATGAACACAAACAGGATGAGAGGTTCCACAAGGGCTCAAGAAGAAACACTGATCTTTCTTAGTTTTGTTTGACTGCTTGTGTCATTGTTTAGTTTTCTCTGTTTATTTGTTGTCTCTTGCTTTTCTTTCCTATTACATGCCCCTTCTTTTTTCTGTTTTAAATTAGGTGCGGCTAGCTTGTCTCTTCTTTGCTGTGTTTCTTATTCAGTGATTTCCCATTCTCTGTCTATATTGATTTGTCTCCCAATCTATCTCTATTCCTTCCTTCATCTTTCAGCCTTCTGCTTTCTGTTGTGGTTCTTACATTCCACAATTTTTCATCAGCCCACAACTTAAGGGTGTCAATTTTTATTCTATCTATTCTGTTTTCTTCTTTTTTTATTAATATTAACTTTTTCCTTTCAGCCCATTCTTTACTCTTTCTCTCCCTCCTCATCACTCTTGCCTTCTAAATCATTATATATATATTACTTTTTGGATTCCCAGTCCATTGTAGGTACTCTACTTTTTTTTCCTATTACTCTACACTGCATACATGAGCTCAATATTCATTTCACTAAGTCTTATATGGCCCCTCTTCTAACATTTATCAATATTACTATTATCCTTCTTCCATTCTCACATATTTCAATTCCTCTGGCCCTAATCTTTTGCCTTCAAGGGAACATAGAAAGAAAGAAGGAACTAAAGAAAAAAACTGTCAAAGAGAAAACTTAACACACACACAGAAACACCAGCTAAACAAAACTCTGGAGCAGAGAGAAAAGCTAATTAACTGAATAAACCCATCAAGATAAAATGATGACTAGAGGGCAGCAAAAAATTATAAATCACACTGAGAAACAGGAAGATATGGATGAGTCCAATGAACAAACTAAAAACCAGGAAGAGATGCAGAACATAGAACAATTAATCAAAGCTTTCCAAACAAATGTCATGGACCAATTAATGAAGTGAAGGAAGGGATTAAGGATATTAAGAAGACACTGGGTGAACATACTGAAGAAATTGTAAACATACATTAAAAGATAACGGATATGATGGTGATCAATGGCACAATCCAAGAAATCAAAAAGATGCTAGATCCACATAAAAGCATATTTGAACAGGCAGAAGGAGGAATTAGTGATGTGGAAGACAATACATCTGTATTCAAACAGATAGTAGAACAGATAGACAAAAACAAAGAAAAAATCCAGAAGAGACTCATGGATTTAACCAACAACACAAAACACACAGACATACGTGTTATCAGTATTCCAGAAGGAGAAGAGAAGGGAAAGGGAACAGAAGGAGTGTTGAAAGAAATAATGGTTAAAAACTTCCCAACCCTATTGAGAGAGATGGATGTGAAGATCCAGGAAGCACAGCGCACCCCAAACAGTATAAATCCCAACAGGCCAACACCAAGACGTATACTTGTCAAAATGTCCAATGCTCAAGATGAAGAGAAATTAC
The DNA here is from genome assembly GCA_026826555.1 of Tolypeutes matacus. NCBI lineage: Eukaryota > Metazoa > Chordata > Mammalia > Cingulata > Chlamyphoridae > Tolypeutes > Tolypeutes matacus. The sequence continues at coordinate 32,984 of JAKSZT010054086.1, read as the reverse complement.
TCAAGGCAGTAAGAGAAAAGAGAACCATCACATACAAGGGAAGCACAATAAGATTAAGTGCTGATTTCTCATCTGAAAAAATGGAGGCAAGAAGACAGTGGTAAGACATAGTCAAAGTACCAAAAGAAAAAAATTTCCAACCACAAACTCTCTATCCAGCAAAACTTGCATTCAAAAATGATGAAGGGGAGGGTGTCTGGGGGGGGGTTCGTGGGGATTGGTTCAACCGAATATGCATGAAAGATATACAAAATCATTCAAAGGATCGGGGGATGGGGCAGGGTCACGATGAGTGGATAATCACACAATAAATGAGGGAATCTGAATTCCTAGCCTGGAGAGCTCTGCCACAATCTCCAAGGGAGCAGCAATAGTCCTCTGAGTGTAGGTACAGTGCCTTTCAAAATAGGATGACCCACTGATGTTTTTTTTTTTTCTTTTTTTTTTTAATTGATGACTACCCTTGTGAGTTTTTGCTCTTGTAAATGAGACTTAGCCTGCAGTTGTGGGGTGCCTAAGGGTTGCCACCTGAGAGCCTCCTTGTTGCTCAAATGTGGCCTCTCTCTAAGCCAAACTCAGCATATGATTGCATTACCTTCCCCCCAACGTGGGACATGACTCCCAGGGATGAGCCTCCCTGGCAACGAGGGATTAATACCAAGTGCCAACTGGCAGCTTTTTGCAGTGGCAGTATCGTAGCCAATGAGGTTTATCCGAGGCACGATTATTGCTAATTGAAAACTTTTCCCAAGTGCCAACTGGCAACACAACTGGAAAAAGACCTTGAATAAAAGGGGGAAACGGTAAAGACAAATGAGTTCAAGTGGCTAAGAGACTTCAAAGAGAGTCGGGAGGTCATCCCAGAGGTAACCCTTACGCACACCTCAGTAGGAGCTCATAGAACATCTAAGTGCCTATCACCCCACTCAGTGGGGTTCCTGAGAGCTCCGGAGACACCCTGGTCTTATATAAGGGGGGATAGCCCCAGAGACTGATGCCTTATCAGTGGGTTCTATTTTGTAATCTGTGCTCCTGAGAGTGACAGAATTAGACTCAAATAAGTCCTCCCTGCACATGGTTCACCAGTCCCTTCTATTGAAACCTACATGTGATGCTGGAGTTTCTTAGGTATACTTCCAGCGACTGGAGCCTCCCACCTACCTATGTGCCAGGTGTGCATGAAATCTAGGTGGAGCTGCAACTCCTACCCTACAGCTCAATGGACTCATCCAAGTCACCTGGTGAGGAGACAACGATGGGAAATGGCCATCCCAGGGAATGGAGAGGGCCTGCATCTGCAGGCAGGATCATCCCACCCACCATATCCATGGGATATAAGCCCTCTCTCACTTGGAGTTGGAGTGGACATCACCATCCCAGTCGCCTCTGGATTGGGGGAAGAACTATGGACTAGAGTGGACTTGATGGTATTCTCTTGCTCACATATGGTGATTCTTGCAATGCAAGAAATTATAACAATGAGGTGGAGCCAGTGGCCACTTGACAGTTTTTTGGGTAGGGAGGGGATGAGCAGTTGAAATACAGGGGCTTCTTTGGGAGATGGAGGTTGTCCTGAGTACTGTTGTGGCAATGGATGTAGGCCATTTTAAATCAGCACACACCACTCAGAACTGAGTGGGAGAGAGTGTGGTCTACAGTGTGAACTGTGGTCTATGGTTGGTGGCAAGGCTCCAGGAGGTGTAAGTTCATTGAGGTTGGTGGGCCACACTATGGGAGATGTTTGTGTTGGATGTGGTGGGAGGTGTGGGAGGTGGGCAACATGGGAATCCGAGTGGGTTCCGTATAATATTTTAGGTAATCTAAGCACCTCTTAAAATATATGTATATATATATATAAAAAATAACATTTTTGTAAGCAAATACACATATATGCACATATATTTATATATCATTTTACAAATGTTTGTATGTATTGTGAGAATTTTGATTTTTACCCATAATAAAAAAAAAAAAAATGATGAAGAGTTCAAAATATTCACAGATAAACAGAAATTAGAAATTATGCCAACAAGAAACCTGCACTTCAAGAAATACTAAAGGAAGTTCTACATGTTGAAAGAAAAAACAGGTAAGAGAGAGTTGGAGAAGAGTTTAAAAACAACTAATAAGACAGAAACTGAAACAAGATAACATATGACATACATTAACCCAAAGAAAATATGGCTGAAGTAAGAAATTCATTGCAACTAATAACACTGAATGTTAATGGATTAAATTCACTAATCAAGAGACACAGATTGGCAGAATGGATAAGAAAATATGATCCATCTATATGCTCTCTACAAGAAACCCACCTTCAACCCAGGGATTCAAGGAGGCTGAAAGTGAATGGCTGGAAAATAATTTTACAAGCTAACAATAGCCAAAAAAAGGGCAGGGCTAGCTATTCTAATAGCAGACAAAATAGACGTTAAATGCAAACTATTGAAAGAGACAAAGATGGACACTATATATTAGTAAAAAGCGTAATCTATCAAGAAGAGAGAACAATCATAAACATTTATGCACCTAATCGAGGTGCCTCAAAATATATGAGGCAAACTCTGGAAAAATTAAGTGGTTAAATAAATGCCTCTATAATTATAGCAGGGGACTTTAATGCACCATTATCATCCTTAGAGAGAACATCAAGACAGAGAATCAATAAAGAAACAAAGACTCTGAACAATACATTACAGGACCTGGACTTAATAGACATATACAGAACACTACACCGATATACAACAGGATTTACATTCTTCTCGAGTACACATGGATCATACTCCAAGATAGACAATATGCTAGGCCATAGAACAACTCTCAATGAATGCAGAAAGATTGAGATTATACAAAGTAATTTCTCTGACCACAATGGAATGAAATTGGAAATTACTAAGGGCCAGATAATCAGATTAAGCACAAAGATATGGAAGTTAAACAACACACTCTTAGACAAACAGTGGGTCAAGGAGGAAATCTCAAAAGATATCCGTAACTACCTTGAAACCAATGAAAATGACAACACAACATATCAAAACCTATGGGATGTAGCAAATGCTGTCCTGAGAGGGAAGTTCATAGCCATAAATACATATATTAAAAAAGAAGAAAGAGCTAAAATTGAAGACCTAACTGCACACTTGGAGGAATTGGAAAAACAACAACAGACTATACCTAAAGGAAGTAGAAAGAAGGAATTAATAAATATTAGAACAGAAGTAAATGAAATAGAGAATAAGAAAACACTAGAAAAATAAACAAAACCAAAAGCTGGTTCTTCAAGAAGGTCAATAAAATTGACAACCCTCGGCCAGACTAACAAAGTAAAAGAGAGTACAGATGCAAATACACAAAGTAAGGAATGAGCAAGGGAATATCACTACTGAACCCATAGAAATACAGAGTATCATAAGAGGATTCTTTGAAAATTTATATGCCAACAAGAATTATAATTTAGAGAAAACGGACAAGTTTCTAGAAACTCACAAACAGCCTACATTGATGAAAGAATAAATTGATGAACTCAACAGTCCAATTACAAGTAAAGAGATAGACTCAGTCATCAAAAACCTCCCAACTAAGAAGAGCCCAGGAACAGATGACTGCACAGATGAATTCAACCAAACATTCTGGAAAGAGCTAACACCAATTCTGCTTAAGCTCTTCCAAAAAATAGAAGTAGAAGGAATATTGCCTAATTCATTCTACAATGCCAACATTACCCTAATACCAAAACCAAACAGAGATACCACAAGAAAGTAAAATTACAGACCAATTTCTCTAATGAATCTAGATGGTAAAATCCTCAACAAAATACTTGCTAATCTCATTCAACAACATATCAAAAGGATTATACACCAAGACCAAGTGGGTTTCATCACAGGTATTCAAGGATAGTTCAATATTAGAAAATCAATCAATGTAATACACCACATAAATAGATTGAAAGAAAAAAAATCACATGATCATCTCTATTGATGCAAAAAATGCATTCTACAAAATACAGCACTCTTTCCTGATAAAAACACTGCAAAAGATAGGAATAGATGGAAACTTTCTGAATATGATAAAGGATATATATGAAAAAAAAACAAAGCTAACTTCATCTTCAATGGTGAAATACTAAAAGCCTTCCTTCTGAGATCAGGAACAAGATAAGGATGCCACTATCACCACTCCTCTTTAACATTGTCTTAGAAGTACTTTCTCAAGCACTGAGGCAAGAAAAACATATAAAAAGCATCCAAATTGGAAAAGAAGGAGTAAAAATTTCATTATTTGCAGACGACAAGATCCTATATGTAGAAAGCCCTGAGAAATCTATAACAAAGCTTATAGAACTTATAAAGGAGTTCAGTAATGTCGCAGGCTATAAGATCAATGCTCAAATATCAGTAGCATTTCTGTACACCAATAACAAGTAATCTGAAGAGGAAATCAAGAAAAAAAATAGCATTTACAATAGTAACTAAAAGAATCAAACACATAGGAATAAATTTAACTAAAGATGTAAAGGACTTATATACAGAAAACTACATGACACTGTTAAAGGAAATCAAAGAATACATAAATCAATGAAAGAATATTCCCTGTTCATGGATAAGAAGACTATACATCATCAATATTTTTATCCTGCCCAAACGAATCTACAGATTTAATGCAATCTCAATAAAAATCAACATTGTATTTTTTAAGGAACTGGAAAAACTAACTACAAAATATATTTGGATAGCTATGGGGCCCTGAATTTCCAAAGACATATTGAAAAAGGAAAATGAAGTTGGAGATATCACATTACCTGACTTTAAAACATACCACAGAGCTACAGTGCTCAAAACTGCCTGGTATTGGCACAAGGATAGACATACTGATGAATGGAACCAAATTGAGAGTTCTGATATAGAACCTCACATATACAGTCATCAGATATTCACCAATGCCACCAAGCCCACTCAGTTGGGAGAGAATGACCTCTTTAACAAGCGGTGCTTGGAGAACTGAATATCCATATCCAAAAGAATGAGAGAGTTATATGATTTCACACCTTAAACAAAAAACAACACAAAGTGAATCAAAGGTCTAAATATAAGAGCCAAAACCATAAATACCCTGGAAGATAATATAATAGGAATTTGTTTCATGAACTTCACAGCCAAAGCATGAGCAGCAAGAGGAAAAATAAATAAATGGGATCTCATCAAAATTAAAAACTTCTGCCCCTCAAAGGATGTTATTAAGAAAATAAAAAGGCAGCCTACCCAATGGGAGAAAATATTTGGCAACCATTTATCTGAGAGGAGCATAATATCCTGCATATATAAAGAAATCCTACACCTTGAAAATAAAAGGACAAACAACCCACTTAAAAAATGGGCAAGTGACCTGAAAAGACACTTCTCCAAGGAAGAAATACAAATGGCTAAAAAGCACATGAAAAAACTGCTCAACATCGCTTGCTATCAGGGAAATGCAAATCAAAACTACAATGAGATACCATCTTACACCCATCAGAATGGTAGCTATTAAAAAAACAGGAAACACTAAATGTTGGAGTGGATGTGGAGGAATAGGAACACTCATCCACTGCTGGTGGGCCTGCGGTATGGTCCAGCCACTGTGGATGACAGTTTGGCGGTTCCTCAGAAAACTAACAATAGATCTTCCATATGATCCAGCAATTCCACTGCTGGGTATATACCCAGAAGAACTGAAAGCAAAGAACAAAGAGATATATGCACACCAATGTTCATAGCGGCATTGTTCAGCATTGCTAAAAGTTAGAATCAGCCTTGGTGCCCATCAACAGATGAATGGACAAGCAAAATGTGGTACATACATACAATGGATTATTACTCAGCTGTAAGAAGGAATAAAGTGCTAACACACAGAAAAATGTAGATGAATCTTGAAGACCTTATGTTGAGTGAAACAAGCCAAGCATTGAAGGATGAACAGTATATGACCTCACTGATTTGAATTGAGGAAAGTGAGCAGTCTCTGAGAACCATTGTTTGAAAGACAGTTTAACAAGGGAGAGAAAGAGAAGAGAAGGTTGTGAGTTATCACCCATATGGATATAATCAATGTAAAGTGATAGAGTACAGTTGCTTATTGAAGGATAAGACAGGTGGGTATTGATATTACTGGGTTTGGTGGTGCAGGGTTGACAGGTGGATATATTAGGAAAGGCATGTTGGAATACCCACGGTACTGGGGGCAGAGAGGGGTGGGCAACTACGTGAACATGGGATTTGTGGGTATGAAGTTGAAAGTGCAGGAGTGGGAATAGTCTTATAGCAATATGTCAAGGTAATGTCACTGGTTTGGGGTGTAGGTTGCGGGGATATTCAGGAAGGGGTGCATCTGGAGTAGGTTTCTGGGGAGTGTGTGAAAGTTTATCCTCTCATAATGTGTTTTGTTGGGGAGTGGAGATCCACACAGTGAGTGGGAAGAAGATGGACCCCCATTTATTGGGAGGACCGATTCACCCAGAAACAGACAGTTTGGTGTCTCTTAGGTGCAAAGGTGGATCCTAATAGGAGAGCATAATCAGCATGTCAAGACCATGTAACTATGAATCTTGTCTTCCAATGAGTTAAGACAGGGGAGTGTCATGTGCCCCAGGGGGATGGGGAGGAAGGAACAGAACAGAGCAAACAGGGGGTATTTAGTGGTCAGGGGAAATGTTTTTCATTACCTTACAGTAATGGACACAGGACATGGTAAATATCATCCAAAATTTTTAAGCTGTTTCATATAAATTGTAAACTATACTGTAAATCATTGACAGTTTAGTAGCTTTGTTTCACTATCTGTATAACAGTTGTAACAATGCTACCATCCATATAAAAAAAGGTTTTAAAAGGGGTAAGGAAAGGGGAAGGAGGTTGGGTGTATGAAAGTCTTTAGTATTCTGTGTGTGACTTTGCTGTGACCTAAAACATCTTTGAAAATTAAATGAAAATTTGGGAGTCACTGGGGAGTGAGAGGGGCAAGGTGCCGTGGTACAGACGGGACACTGATAATGCAGTGATAAAAGGAAACAATAATAATAATAATTTATTTTATTTTTTATTTTATTTTATTTTTCCCATTTTTGAATGTCCTAATCCTTTAATTTTATTTAATTTTACTTTTTTTATTCCTCTGTGCTTCCATGTATTTCCTCTCTTACATTTAAGCTTATCATTATTATTTCATTTTCCTATTAAATGTTTTTGGCTATTATAGGGGCTTCATCTTCAAGGAAGGTTTAAATCACAGAAGGGTTTCAATGAGGGCAGCAGAGGATCATTTGTGGGGGGTGCCTGGGATGGGGTATTCATGAGAGGAAATTCACCTGAATACACATGAAAATTGTTCAAATGATCAAGGGGTGGGGCATGGTCACAATGGGTAGACAATCTCTCAATAAATGAGGGAATACTGCATTCCCAGCCTGGAGAGCTCTGGCACATTCTTCAAGGGAGTAGCACCAGTCCCCAGAGTGCAGGGGCAGTGTCTGCTAAAGGGAAATTGTCCACTGGTGGGCTCTTGTTATTGATGACTAGCCTTATGATTCTTTACTCTTGTAATTGCAACTTAGCCTACTCTTATGGGGTGCCTAAGGGTTGCCACCTGAGAGCCTCCTTTTTGCTCAAATGTGGCCTCTCTCTAAGCCAAACTTAGCATATGAATGCATTACTTTCCCCCCAATGTGAGACATGACTCCCAGGGATGAGTCTACCTGGCAATGAGGGATTAATACTGAGTGCCAACTGGCAATATGACTAGAAAAAGGCCTTGACTAAAAGGGGGAAAAGGTAAAGGCAAATGAGTTCATGTTGCTAAGAGACTTCAAAGAGAGTCGGAGGTCATCCCAGAGGTAATGCTTATGCACACCTTAGTAGGATTTGATAGAACACCAAAGTGGATATCTCCCCACACAGAGGGGCTCCCGAGATCTCTGGAGACACCCAAGTCCTATATAAGGGGTGATAGCTCCAGAGATTTATGCCTTATCACTGGGCTCTACTTTGGAACCTGTGCTCCTGAGAGTTTCAGAGTAGGACTCAAATAAGTCCTCCTTGCACATGGTTCATAAGTCCCTTATATTCAAACCTATATGTGATGCTGGAGATTATAGGTGTACTTCCAGAGACTGGAGCCTCTGGCCTGCCAATGTGAAAGCTGTGCCTGGAATCTCATTAGAGTTGCAAATCCTACTCTACAGCTCAATGGACTCACCCTAGTGACCTGGTGAGGAGATGATGGACAACAGCCATCCCAGGGAATGGAGAGAGTTTGCAGCTGCAGGCAGGATAATCCCATCCACTGTATCTATGGGATATAAGCCCCCTCCCACTTGGAGGTGGAGTGGACATCACCATCCCAAACTCCTCAGGATTTGGTCAAGAGCTATGGACTAGAGTGTACTTAATGGTATTCTCTTGTAGACATATTGTGATTCAAGCAATGGAAGAAATTACAACAGGGAGGTAGAGCCAGTGGCCCCTGGATACTTTGGGGGCAGGGAAGGGAAAAGCAGGTGTAAAACAGGGGCTTTTTCAGGACTTGGGAATTATCCTGGGTGATATTACAATGACAGATATAGGCCATTTTACATCAGCATATAACATGCAGAACTGTGTGGGAGAGTGTGGTCTAAAATGTGAACTATATTCAATGCTTAGTGGCAAAGCCCCAGGATGTGTATATCCATTGCAGGTGATTTGCCACACTAATGAGAGATGTTTATGTGGGAGGTTGTGAGATTTGTGGGAGGTGGGGAACATGGGAATCACTGTAATTTTTGTGTAACATTTATGTAATCCAACCATCATTTAAAAGAAAAAAAAAGACACTTAGAGATGAAAAAAAATTATGTTTTACAACATTAAAAAAAACCATTGTATGCATTAATCAGAAACAGTTGTGCATGGAAATGTGAACCCCCACAGCAGGCTGCTTTTTAAAAATAAAGAAGGCAACAAAACAAGCTCAAGCAGTAAGGGAGGTAAAACTTGTCTTAGCCTGTGAATTGGATGTAGCCAGCATCAATATTGGCTTTGGTTGGGGTTTATGTCAAAGGGAACATTCTAAACAAATATCCCTTGAGTTTTAGTCACAAGTGTGAGAAGGGTCCAAAATACAATGCAACCCCTTAGAGAACAATTATGTGCAGCATACCATGCCCTGTTGCAAGTGAAGGGTTTAACCCAATTGTGTCCAGTTACTCTGAAGACTACCATCCCTATGCAGGGATGGATTGCAGATACTTAAAAAAAGACAGGAACAATGGGCAGTCATGGGCTGTCCTATGTGGGGGAGAGATCTGTGGAACATCTAGCACACTGGCTCCATCATCTTGTGTCATTTTAGACTTCCTTATTTTCATCAATTCTGATGACATCGTTATTCAGTGAGATCAGGAGAAAACAGCAAAGACGACCACACAGTGTTTTAAATCTGTAACTTAATTACAAATTTTGAAAGATTTCATTATCTCTCCATTTATGGTGTCAAGTTTCAGAGATTTTTATTTCTATAGGGCATCTTATACAAGAACTGATTAATGTACTTTTTTCCAAATTTCTCTATGGTTAACTTCATCATGTTTTCTTCACTAAAATCATTGATCTTGAGATTCTTGAAGGATGAAAGGGCTTTACTGCAGGACAGCAGGTAAGAAACAGATCATGTCATGGCTGCTTAGATGAGGGATGACTGCAAGCAGAAGAAGATGTTTATATCTCCTAAACTAGCTCTTATGAATGGGGAGATTGATTCTGGCATATATATAAGTATAGAACAACCTAATAAAATTAAGTGTTCAGAAATAGACTTGCACATCTATGATCAAATGATTTTTGACAGTTCTTCTAAGTCCACCCAACTGTTTGTTCAATAAATGGTGCAAAAGAATGAAAAAGGACCCGTATCACACACCGTATAAAAAAATTAACTCAAAATGAATCAAAGACCTAAATATAAAAACCAGTAGTATAAAACACCTAGAAGAAAATGTAAGCATACATATCCAAAATCTTGTGTTAGGCAAGGGTTTCTTACACTCTACACACAAAGCACAATCAATGAAAGAAAAAATATATGGGACCACCACAAAATTTTTGTGCATCAAAGGACTTTGTCTTGAAAGTGAAAAGATAACCTACTAAATAAGATAACATAAGTGGAAACAACATATCCAATAAGTGTTTAAAATCCAGAATACATAAAGAAATCCTACAACTCAACAATAAAAAGATAAACAAACTAATTTAAAAATAGGCAAAAGTTTAATTAGACCCCTTTTTTCTGAAAAAGAAACATATGGATAAAAAACACAGGAAAAAAATGTTCAACATCATTAGCTATTAGGAAAGGCAAATCAAAACCACAATGAAATGTCATTTCACACCCATTGTAATGGCCACTATTGAAAAACAACAGAAAATTATAGGTGTTGGAGAGGATGTCGAGAAAGAGGAATACTCATTCACTGCTGGTGGGAATGTAAAATGGTGCAGCTACTGTGGAAGACAATTTGGCAATTCCTAAGGAAGCTAATTATAGAATTGCCATATGATCTGGCAATACTGCTACATGGTGTTTACCCAGAATTGAAAACAGAGACATAAACAGACACTTGCATACAATGTTTATAGTGGCATTATTCAGTATTGCCAAAAGATGGAAGCAGCCCATGTGTAATTCAACAAAGAATGATTAAACATAATGTGTAATTTACATACAGTGGAATATTATTCAGCTGTATAAAGGAATGAAGTCCTGATGCATGTGACAAAATGGAGGAACCTTGAGGAAATTATGGTGAAAAAAATAAATCAAACACAAAGGGACAAATATTGTATGGTCCCACTGCAATATATTATATTACCAAGTGATAAAATGGGAGTAGAGAATAAGGGGCTGAGGCTTAGTCTGTGCAGAATTTCTATTAAGTTGAGTGCAAATGTTTGGAAATTGATAGAGGTAATTGTAGCACTGGTATTATGAGGGCAATTACCAGCACTAATATGTGGATGTGATTGTAGTTGAAGGGAGTTTTAGGGTCATGAATGTCACTAGAAAGAAATCTAGAAGATGAAACATGGCGCTGTATAACATAGTGAACTCTGTTGTGAATGATGAGTGTAGTCAAAAGTACCATTATAAGAATGTTCCTCCATGTATGTTACTCTTATGAGGTATTAATAATGGGATGGTGCTTGGTCTAAAGCAAACTATGGACTGTAGTGCAGAGTAATATATAAATATGCTGTAAAAAAACACAACATTATACTAAGTGAAACAACCAGACAGAAAGTACTATGTATTGTTTGACTACATTTATGTAAATATAATAAATTTATGGAGACCCAATTAGATTAGTGGTAATGTATGGAAATGAAAGATAGAGGGATTGAAAGGTGACATCTAAGGGGTAGGGTATTTTTTTCTTTTTGGATAAATGAAAATGCTCTAAAATTGATTGTGCTGATGAATACACAACTCTATGATTATACTAAAAGCCATTGACTGTACACTTTGGATGGATTGTTTTGTATGGGACTATATCTCAATAATATTGCTTTAAAATTACCTCACAGCCCCACTTTCCTCCTTCTAATATGCATTCTCTGGGTATGGTCACACATTTATTCAATTGCTTTATTTTCTTCCACTGCCATCTCAATTGAAAGTGATAAACACTTGTCTGGATTCTTTTACTGAGCTCACATCACTACTTGCTTAACTACATGCACCTAAAATGGAATATATTTCATTACATTATCAATTCTCCCAAATTTAAACATTATTCCTTTTCTAGTCACTAATCCTAGTTAATGGCTAGGCATCCAGAGATTTATATTTTACACGCCCTCTCAAAACCAAGAAACACAAATAAACATTGCTATTATCTCTGCACTAATATTTTCATCATTCATTTCCCCCACAGTTGACCAACTCACCATCTTGCCCTGTACTCATTTATGTAGGGTCATAGTATAAATGTAAAGCCCTCAGAAAGCCCTTCACTGAACTCCTTCAAATTTAGACTTTCCATTACCTTATACTTTATCCCCTAATTACAACTCTAATATTCTATTAGTCCACTCATCCAATTTGTCGTTATATATTTAATTAAAATTTACTTATGATCTGTTTATCCCACCAGTCTAAATGCAGAAAAATCAACCCCTGTATTTTAAGATGATACGTTTCCTTTTGACTATTACTTTTGCATTTTTAATCCAGAGAAATATCTTGTTCACAATAACCCTAAATACCCTCAGAAAAGCTATTCCAAACACCCCCACTCAGATTGTAAAATAATTTTTTCTGATTATAAATTTATTGAAAAATAAAGGAAGTTCTCCAATACTCCAGTACTCACAGAACAAAAATAGGCTGGAAAAGCCAGAGAAACCAAAGTTTTATTGAAGAGGCTGTCACTACACACGAGATCTCAGAGCTACTTTTTCTAGGACAAAACACCATTTTCATGGTGAGCCCTTTTCATTAAGTTGATAGCCTCATGAGTAACCTAATCCAAAGAACACATCCTGATTAACTTGGATGCCAAATTATGCCTCTTTAACAAAATATTTTCCCTCTGATTAGGTAAATTATACAGATGATATCAGAGAAAACAGATTGTATCCTTTGTTCTATCTCCTAAAAAATCTGAAAAGTAATCCTCCTGCCTTTGCTCATGTTGAGGGACTTTATTTGTGGATATGGGAATATGCTCTTGGAAAGAATGGCTAATTTGGCTGAGACTTTAAATATTTCAAGAACATCTGTGCAGATTTGCATCAGTTTAGAGATTTTTTTCAGGCTGAGAGAAGTACTATAACATCCCAAAGATATCGCAGAAACTGCTGTAAACTCAGAAGCTACCAGAAAGATGGGAATGAAGTGGGGGTACACTAGCCTGGAGTGAGCAGTGGGCTGGTAAATTTTAGGACAGGAAATCATAATTGCAGAGGTCATTCTAATGCTAGTGGAGACAGGTGAAGAATTTAAAGTGTTACATGACTATATTTTTGTTTGTTAGTCTTTTCCTGGCTTTGGTTGGGGTTTATGTCAAAGGGAGTGAAGCAATTAAGAATAATGTTGGTAGATATTAAGAATTAGATGCTGTTTGCCTGACATAGGGGCTTAGTAGTGAAACTGGGAGTGGCAGAATGGAAGAAAAGAGATAAAAGGCAGAATGAAAAAAAACTCAATTATTTTGTTATTTATTTTATCAAATATAATTAAACACTGATGAAATATCAGCCTTTGTTATGAGCTGGGTGTGCTATCTTGAGACTAAATAACATTCCCTGCTTTTTTTAATGCTTCAAAACCACTATAATCTACTATGTAAAAGTGGGAAAATATTTGTTTTCATTTTTAAGGCTTTAATTTTTTAATATTAATATAATTTTTAAAATACTTGGAATACATAAATGTTGCAAAAAGATATAGGAGATTCCCATATGCTCTTCTACCCACCCCTCCCACACCCTCCCACATCAACAACATGTGGAACATTTGCCACAATTGATGAACAAATACTGGAACATTGCCACCAAGCATGGACTTACAGTCCACACTATAGCTGAAACTCTGTCCCACACATTTATGCAAGTTATGACAAGATATATAATGACCTAAATCCACCAATACAACATCATTTGGGACAACTCCAATGTCCTGAAAATTCCACCATTTTACACCTTTTTTTTTTTTTTTTAAAGATAGGTTACATAAATGTTACATAAAAATATAGGGGACTCCCATTTGTCCTGCTCCCCACACCTCCCACACTTTCCCATATTAACAACAACCTTCATTAATGTGGTACATTCATTGTAATTGATGAACACATTTGGAGCATTGCCAGTAAGCGTGGCTTAAAGTTTACTTTATAGTTTACACACTCTCCCACACAATTCTGTAGGTTATGGAAAGATATAATATGACCTGTATCTGTCATTGCAACATCATGCAGAACAATTCCCAAGTCCTGAAAATGCCCCCACATTACACCTGTTTTTCCCTCTTTCTCCCCTCAGAACCTCCAGTGGCTACTGCCTCCACATCATTGATATACTTTCTTCCATTGCTAGAATCACAACCAGTCTACAACAGAACACCAGTAAGTCTACTTTAGCCCACAGTTCACTCTCCAAGCCTGAGAACCCTATGATGGTGATGTCCACTCCACCTCTAAGTGAGAGGGGGTTTCAATCCATTAGGGCTGATGGATGGGACTCACTTTCTTGCAGTTGTAGACACTCTTGGTTCCTTGGTATGGTAGTTGTCCATCATCACCTTTTTATTAGTTGTCCTGGATGAGACCAATGAACTGGAGAGTAGGTGTTGCAACTCCATTGAGACTTGAGCCCCAGATGGCACAGGGACAGCACAAAGATTTGTCTCTTGGACATGCATCTAACAACTTTAGTACTAATTCTAGGTTCACATAGAAGAACAGAAGAGTCATGTGTAGGGAAACCACAACTAAGCCCAACTCTTTCACCCTGAGGAGCATAAATTCTGAAGTAGGGCCCATTGGCAAGGCAGCAAACTCCTGATATATCTGCCCTAAATATAGTGTCTGGATGTCTCCAGAGTCCTAAGGAACACTGCTATTTGGGGTAGTATCTACTTTTGTGGTCAATGTGATCCTACTGAGATATGCATAAGCATAACTTCTGGAATGACCCCCAATTCTCTTTGAAGTCTTTTAGCCATATAAACTCATTTGTCTTTACCTTTTCCACATTTTGGTCAAGGTCTTTTTCCAGTTACATTGCTAGTTTGTACTTGGTAGTAATCCTTTCAGTGCCAGGGAGGCTTATCCCCAGGGGCCATGACCCATGCTGGGAGGAAAATAATGTATTTATATGCAGAGTTTGGCTTAGAGAGAGGCCAGATTTAAGCAACAAGAATGCTCCCAGAAGGCAAATCTTAGGCATACTATAATACTAGGCTAAGTTTACATTTCAAGAATAAAGGTTCAAAGAGAAGGGACTGATGGACCCTGTGCAAGAAGGACTTATTTGAGTCCAACTATGTCTCTCTTAGGAGCACAGATTGCAAAGTATAGCCCACAGATAAGGCATCAATCTCTGGAGCTATACCCCCTTATATAGGACCTGGGTGTCTCCAGAGCCCTCAGGAACCCCTCCGTTTGGGGGTGATATCCACTTTGGTGTTCTATGAGATCCTACTGAAGTGTGCATAAGCGTTACCTCTGGGATGACCTACCGACTCTCTTTGAAGTCTCTTAGCCACATGAACTCATTTGTCTTTACCTTTTCCCCCTTTTATTCAAGGTCTTCTTCCAGTCGTATTGCCAGTTGGCACTTGGTATTAATCCCTTGTTGCCTAGATGGCTCATCCCTGGGAATCATGTCCCATGTTGGGGAGAAGGTAGGGCATTCATATGCTGAGTTTGACTTAAAGAGAGGCCACATTAAGCAACCTATATGTGGTGCTGGAGCTTGTAGGTGTGCTTCCAGAGACTGGAGCCTTTGGCCTGTGCATGTGTCAGCTGTGCCTGGAATCTCAGTGGGGCTGCAACTCCTACTCTACAGCTCAATGGACTCACCCAAGTCACCTGGCATGGAGATGATGATGGACAATGGCCATCCCAGGGACTGGAGAGAGTCTGCAGCTGCAGGCAGATCATCCCATCTATCTTATCCATGGGATATAAGCCCCCTCTCACTTGGAGGTGGAGTGGACATCACCATCCCAGACTCCTCGGGATTGGGAGAAGAGCTATGGACTAGAGTAGACTTAATGGTATTTTGTTGTAGACATATTGTGATTCAAGCAATGGAAGAAATTACATTGATGTGAAGCCAGTGGCCACTGGACACTTTCAGGGCAGGGACAGGGAAAAGCAGTTGTAATACAGGGGCTTTTGTGGGACTTGGGAATTATCTTGAGTGACATTACAATGACAGATATAAGCCATTTTACATCAGCATATAACATGCAGAACTGTGTGAGAGAGAGTGTGGTCTACAATGTGAACTATGGTCCATGATTAGTGGCAAAGCCCCAGGATGTGTATATCCATTGCAGGTGATGTGCCACACTAATGAAAGAAGTTTATGTGGGAGGTTGTGGGAAGTGTGGGAGGTGGGGAACATTGGAATCCCTGTAATTTTTGTGTAACATTTATTTAACCTTAGCATCTTTTAAAATATTAAAATTTTAAAATTTTAAAAAAAGAGTAAAGTTTCATAAGGATAGTCCTCAATATCAAGGGCCTATCAATGGACTATACACCTTCACCAGTCACTGCCTCTGTACTTGAGGGATTCTGGTATTCCATTAGAGAATGGTACAGAGCTCCCCAGGATAGTAATCTGATATTTCTTTGGATATTGTATACATCTCCACCCACTGTGACAATGCCTCAAGAACATTTGAACACATTTATATGTCTTATATGCATGCCCAGGTGAGCTTCCTCCCATGTATCTCCCATCACTGACACCCTAAACCAATTTACCTCCCCTGCCAAAATTGTAATCCTTCTGTGATCCAAAACTTCTTTAAAAATTAAGCCAGTAAAATAACAAAATACAATTAATAAGAAAATGAAATAATAATGACAGTTTTAAAAATAAGAAATAAAATACAAAAAATGTTTTAAAAAATTAAAAAATTGGGATAATAGAAACTAATGAAAAATATTTAATTTTTTTTGACATTTTGCCTTTCATCACTGTAAATCTGTTGTCCTATATGTACAGTGACATTTTCTTCCATTTGTTCCCCCAGTGTCTTAGGTTTTTCATTTTTTCTTCAAAGAAGTTTAGGATACAGAAAATTCACATACCAAATACAAGGGAGCTCCCATATACCCAATACCTTCCCCATTTTCCCCCTTCCCCTACTAATAACATTTTGTATGTAGATGGTACATTTGTTACAACTGATGTATTAATACAAATATTGAAACATAGCTACCAATGGTCAGTGGTTTACCTTATGGCTTACATTTTAGACTGTACACTTTTATAAAATTTGATGAAATTTAACATGGCCTGTATCAATCATAGCAAGATCATGTAGAGCATTTTCATTGACCCTGAAATGCCCCCTGTTCCATCTATTTTATTCCTTCTTCCCCCTCCCCTCAGGACCCATAGCAACCACCAGGCTTCATTCCTTGAAGGACAAGATTCAGAGTTACTTGCAACAGCACTGAGGACTTGACACACTGGTCTGTCCTCCCTTATTAGGCACTGCTCATGCTCTCCAAAGACTATTGCCCTTCTATTTGAGAACATATTTGGCTTCCCCAGAATGGGTGTCTACCACATTGCCACTCATTATATGGGTCTCCATCCACTGATATAACACACTACAGCAATATGGACACTCACACATTCCCTAAAAGCCTGCACCATGTGAGCCTTTTCCAGAATGCCCCCCCACATCCAACACCCCAAACCATGATCCCTCACTTGCCATATTCCCACAAAACATTTCCAACATTGTAGTTTCAATTATGTACCCACCAATCCCCACTGTTCACCTGCTCCCTCCCCCAACCCTTTCCGCAGTTCCATGGGCAGTCTCACCCACTCTACACACCCCAACCCCTTTCTAATCAGCATCAGCCATCCCAAGAGTATCATTACACATTTATCATGCCCTTCTACTCTACAACTACACTCTTCTACCTTATCATAGGTTTTGCCCATTTGGGCAGGTATTGGCTCACCAACTTCTCCTTTTCTACTTCTTGTAAAACTATCTTCCAGACTCTAGCTCTTTGAGTCTGTTCAATTTGCTTAATTCACATCAGTGAGGTCAGGTAATATTTGTCCTTCAGTGCCTGGTTTGCATCAGTCAACATAAGGACGTCAAGATTCATCTATGGTATCCCATGTGTTAATTATGTATTTCTTCTTACAGCTGAGTAATATTCCATTGTATGTATATACCACAATTTGTATAGCCATTCAACTGTTGAAGGACATTTGGATTGATTCCATCTTTTGGCAATAGTGAATAATGTTGCTCTGAATATTGGTGTGGATACATCTGTTCATTTCCTTGCTTTCCACTCTTCTGGATATATATGCAAGAGTGGAATTGCTGGATCATATTGCAGTCTATAATTAGTTTTCTGAGGAACTTCCAAGCTGTCCTCCACAATTACTGCACCATTCTACATTGCCACCAGCAGTGGATGAGGGTTCCCATTCTTCCAAAACCTCTCCAATACTTGTAGTCCACTGTTTAACAGTCACCAATCTATTGTGTGTAAGATGGTATCTCATTGTAGTTTTGATTTGCATTTCTCTAATAACCAGAGATGTTGAGGAACTTTTCATGTGATTTTTAGCAATTTGTATTTCTTCTTTGGAGAAATGTCCTAATGAAATCACTTGCCCATTTTTTTGGTTTGTTGTTTTTATTTTTTTGTGTCACTTTAAAAAATATATTTTAAAACATGCTGAGATTACATAAATGTTACACAGAAAATTACAGGGATTCCCATGTTCCCCACTTCCTACACCTCTCACAACCTCCCACATAAACATCTTTCATTAGTATGCTTGCCCATTTTTAAAATGGATTGTTTGTCTTTTTATTTTGGTGGTATAGGGCTTCTTTATATATACAGGATATTAGGCCTCTATCAGATATATGGTTACCAATTTTTTTCTCTGATTGAGTAAGCTACCTTTTCACTTTCTTGACAAACTCCTTTGAGGTACAAAAGTTTTTAATTTTGAGGAGGTCCAATTTATCTACTTTTTCTTTCACTATTCGTGCTTTGGGTGTGAATTTCATGAAACCATTTCCTATTATTACATCCTGTAGATTCTTCCCTACACTATCTTCCAAAGTCTTTATGGTCTAGGCTCTTATATTTATATCTTTTATCCATCTTGAGTTAATTTTTGTACACAGTGTGAGATGGTGTTCCACTCTCATTCTTTTGTATATGGATATCCAGTTCTAGAAGCACCATTTTTTGAAAAGGCCATTCTCTTCCAGTTGAGTGGGCTTGGTAGCCTTGTTGAAGATCATTTTACTATATATATGAAGGTCCATATCAGAACTCTCAATTCAATTCCATTGGTCAGTAAGTCTCTTCTTGTGCCAATGCCATGCAGTTTTGATCTCTGTAGCTTTATAGTATGTTTTAAAGTCAGGTAGTGTGATCGCTCAGATTTCATTTTACTTTTTTGATGTCTTTGGCTATTCTTGGCCTCTTGCCCTTCCAGATAAATTTAATAGTTTTCAAATTCAGTAGAAAATGCTATGGTAATTTTTATTGGGAATGCATTAAATCTGTAGATCAGAAGGGTAGACATCTTAATGATGCTTAGTTTTCCTGTCAATGAACAGGGTATGTTCTTCCATTTATTTGTCTTCTTTGATTACCTTTAACAGTGTTGGGGAGTTTTCTTCATATATTCACTTACACCTTTAGTTAAATTTATTCCTAGGTATTTGACTTTTTTAATTGCTATTGTAAATTGGATGTTTCTTTTCTTGATTTCTTCCTCAAATGGCTCATTATTAGTGTACAGAAATGCTACTGATTTTTGTACATTGATCTTGTAACCTGCAACTTTAATTAACTCATTTTTAAGTTCTGGAAGCTTGATTGTAGATTTCTCAGGGCTTTCTATGTATAGGATCATGTCATCTACAAATAGTGAAGTTTTTAGTTCTTCCTTTCCTATTTGGATGCCTTTAAAATCTTTTCCTTCTCTAAGTGCTTGAGCAAGTACTTCTAACACAAAGTAAATAGGAGTGATGAAAGTGGGCATCCTTGTCTTGTTCCCAATCTTAAAAGGAAAGCTTTTAAGATGTCTCCATTGAATATGATGTTAGCTGTGAATTTTTCATATATATCCTTTATTCTTATCTTTTGTAGTGTTTTTTTCAGGAAAGAGTGCTGTATTTTATTGAAGGCTTTTTCTGAGTCTATTGAGATGATCATTTGATTTTTTCTTTTGATCTGTTTATGAATAGTATTACATTTACTGATTTTCTTATGTTGAACCATCCTTGCATACCAAGCATGAAACCCATTTGGTCATGGTGGATAATTCATTTGATGTGTTGTTGAATATGATTATCAAGTATTTTGTTGAATATTTTAGAGAGATTGGTCTATAGTTTTCCTTTCTTGTGGCATCTTTGTTTGGTTTTGGTATTAGGGTGATGTTGGCAACATAGAATATATTAGGCAATGGGCCCTCCACTTCTATTTTTGTACAAGTTTAAGCAGGATTGGTGTTAGTTCTTTCTGGAATGTTTGGTACAATTCACCTGTGAAGCGATCTTGCCAAAGACTTCTTTGTTGCAATGTTTTTGATCACTGATTCAATCTTTTTACTTGTGATTGGTCTGCTGAGTTCATCAAATTATTTCATCAATGTAGACTGCTTGTGAGTTTCTAGGAATATGTCCATTTCCTCTAAATTATCCATCTTATTGACATATTATTTTTAAAATATCCTCCTATGATTTATTTCTGTGGTGTCAGTGGTAATATCTCCTTTCTCCTTTCTTATTTTATGTATTTGCACATTTTCTCTTTTTTCTTTGTTAGCTTATCTAAGGGTTGGTCAATTTTATTGATCTTTCCAAAGAACTAGCCTTTGGTTTTGTTTTTTCTAGTGCTTTCTTATTTTCAATTTCATTTAGTTCTGCTCTAATATTTGTTATTTCCTTCTTTCTACTTCCTTTCATATTAGTCTGTTGTTCAATATCTAATTCCTCCAGGTGTGCAGTTAGATCTTTGATTTTAGTTCTTTCTTCTTTTTTAATATAGGCATTTATACCTATGAATTTTCCTTTCAGTACAGGCATCCCATAAGTTTTGATATGTTGTGTTGTTATTTTCATTTGTTTTAAAATAGTTACTGATTTCTTTTGTGATTTCCTCCTTGGGCCACTGTTTGTCCAAGAGAGTGCTGTTCAATTTCCATATCTTTGTGCCTATTCTGGTGCTCTGGACCTTACTGATTTCCAGCTACATTCCTTTGTGGTCAGAGAAATTACTTTCTTTAATTTCAATCTTTCAAAATTCACTTAGAGTTGTTCTGGGGTCTAGTATATGGTCTATCCTGCAGAATGAGCCATGTGCACTCTAGAAGATTGTATATCCCAATGTATTTGTGTGTAATGCTCTGTATATGTCTATTAGGTCCAGATCCTCTAATATATTATTCAAAGTCTTTGTTTCTTTATTGATATTCTGTTGAGATGTTCTGTCTAATGGAGATAATGGTGTATTAAAATCCCCCACTATAATTGTAGAGGCATCTATTTCTCCACTTAGTTTTTCCAGTGTTTGCC
>JAKSZT010054085.1:745348-771277 GCA_026826555.1 Tolypeutes matacus | reverse complement strand
AATGCTTATTTCAAGATGACATAAAACTAATAAATATATACAGAATAAAACTCATTTACTGGCATACACTCATCTTGTATAACCCTTTTGTTTCCACTGTAATCTGTTATATTCTATTAAATACAAAGAATGTTGTTCATGATCTTAAGAAATAAATTCATATTATGCTTGTAATTATAGACACAGATTCAAAAACTCTACTCTAGACCACCATGCAGTACCATTACCATTATTAACACAAGGATATAAGCTACTTACTTATAATCATTTCTCACTCTAATCTGTACCCACAATTTGCACATTCTACCCTTAAAATATCTCTGGATTATATTTAACTGCTACTTCCTTAGTAATTCATTGATTCACTCATTCCTTCATTCAATAATACATTTTGATTAATTTCCAGGCACTTCTTGCTGAAGATAAAACAATGTAACAACACATAGTAGACTAGACTGGAAAAAAAGAAAGCTTTGTACAACTTTACTCTATTTTTCTGGTCTCTTTTCCCATCTAATGTTTTTCTCCTCTTCCAAAACCATATTTTTTTGTGCATACAAATAATTTTAATTCATATTGAAAGTAGAGCAAAAATTGTATCTGAAAGCATACCTGATGTTTCCCTAATCAGTCCCTGAATATGTTTATAATCCCAATTCCCGTAAACTCTTCTAATCCTCAAAGGTCGCCCATTGTCCAATTTATATGATTAATATCTATTCATCAATTACAATATGCCTTTCATGCATCTTTGCTTTGGTCTATGATATTCCTACCACCCTTCTATTAAAAAAAAAAAAAAAAGAAGGGTAGTTAAAGGGAAAACTATCTTTTAATACCTGTTAAAATATCACTTCTATTCAGACCTACTTGATTTTTCCTTCTCATGCTGAATTGACATCTTTCATCTTTCTGTTCTAGAAACACTTTAGAGATTTCCTTTCTAATTCTTCTCACATTTATGGTAATCATTTGTTATTATATCATTTCTCCTAACAGACTGTATTCTCTTTATAGGTGAGAACCACGCTATTTTCATGTCATTTCCTAATGTAGTATTTTCTAGATGCATTTATGTGGAATTAAATATTAATTTATGTAATCGTAATTTTTTAGATTTTCTCCTTTATTCTCAACAACGTATTCCTCTGTCTCATATCTCATCCCTAACTAGGGTATAATACAGAGTATCATGAATAAACATGTAATAAAGTTCATGTCCAGCAAACAGAACCTGGCTGCTCAATATAACAAATATAATGTAGTAAATTAAGGTTATCCTCTTTTAACATCACACTGGAGCAAAATAACTATGTTTTAACTTTGAGTAGTAAATTCATAAATAAAATATAATACATAATTCTTATTTTTAGTGGCTCTATGAGTTTCCATACTTAACTAGGATTTTTAAATTTCAGAGAAATGAAAAGATTCAAATTTCTCTGTGACCTCCTTGCTAACTGAAACATTTATTATAGCTATGCATTCTGCAACTAAAGCCATCTACCTAGAATTCTGACATAAAATAAAGATATCAAGAGCAAATGGGAGAGTACAAACCAAAGGCTTTGTCACAATGTTAGTTTAGCTAATCAAAGACAACTTTTAATCTGGAATGCCTCATATTTCTTCTTCATAAATTAGGGAAATTAGAAGATAATCTTTCGGATGCCTTATCAATTAATAGAGAGCATTTTATTACTCAAGGGTTAATTTTACTCTTCTGTTTTCACTGACACCTACTCAATAAATTTAGACATTCCAGTGAAAGAAAGGATTTAGAAAGGATTTTATTAATTTCATACTCCTCTTACAAGGTGGTTAAAATGGCATTGCTGACCAGTCTGTTGGTCTTAGTAGAACAATTTCCAAACAACGATGGCACTCAATGGCCACAGAAATTATCAGTTATAGTGACTTGCCTGGGCTTATTCAACTGGTTTATCAATGATTAAGACTCTATAATGAAGGATTTATGTATCATCATTTGAAAGTGTTTTGTTTTGTTTTTTCACTGCAAACTCATCATATAAAATTCTCTGCCTGGATCACCACATTCTAGCATTATGTAATTTCTAAATTATATCAATCATGTTCTAGTCTCAAGTTCTGTGCTCTAGCAAATTGCCTCTGCCCTCTTTCAAATAGTCATGAGACTTTATCACTGTCTGATAATACTTTGTATACTTGCTAATTTATTATCAATCTTCCCAATAAAATAGAAGCTCCACGTGGGAAGGAACTGCTTTGTTCACCATTATATTCTTGTAACCTAGAACACAATCTTGCAAAAATTAAGTACACAATATTTTTTGGAAGAGTACAATATGTAAATTTCCATGTAGGCTATGACAATTTTGTTGAAAAGGATATTCTTCTGTTTTATCATTTTGTCTGATGGAGGGGAAAAATTAAATACACATCAATAATCAATGTTCGTTGTCAGATTTGATATTTGATGAAGCTATCAAAATTACCATTTCTTGAAATTTCAGGAATTCCCTTAAGTAGATGAAGTTTGATAATTTTATTTAATTCTACCAACAGAAACCTACACTTTTATTAGTTATTATAATTACAGTAATAACAACAATTATTTAATAAGTATATCATGCATCAAACATTATGTTGCCTGCTTTATATGAAACTGAAGCATCAGAAGTTTGTAACAAAGCATGGTTTTTCAGTGACTGTCATACAGATATGATTCCTGTAAGAACAATCAAACAATAAATATATAATTTAACACAGATGTCTATTCATACATTTTCAGTACGGGTTGCTAGCATTTGAAGAAGGACTTGCTAATGTATTAAATGTAGCTAGTATTCTGTAAACCACAGAGGAGTTCTCATTAATGCTTGTGAATAGAGTCCAGTGCTCTCTCCACTCCTCTAATGGAGAATTTATAACAACATTGTTGTTGTCACTCTGACTTGTGTAGGTGAAGTTTGTGAGTTTTTCTGGACTTTTGTTAATCCTCATTTGAAATACCTGGAGAGTATGAAATAGGTATGTTTTGAATCTTGTCTCCTATGAGAAGATTCCACTGGGATACTCTTATTAATCTCACATTCCCTCCTGCATTGTGACAGTGAATTGCTATGTGAGAAATCTGAGGTTGAGCCTACCTGAACAAAGTAAATATGTTATATAGTTTACAGACTTCTTCATTTTTAGGGAAAAATTATATTACAATAGATATCAAATTCGTGGAATCTTACTTTGTCAATGAAAACAATGTCATTTCAATAAATTAAGAGATAATATTTTAGATTAGACACACAAAATAACTGTTACAATCTACTTTTTAACTAGAAAAATCATAAGGATAAAATATGCATTCTCAAAATTTTAACAAGAAAAACTTTGGCAAAAAAGTTTTGGCAAAACAAACTTTCTGGACACTTCTTAGTTGATGGAGAAGTGCTAAACTGGATGAGACCGTAGAATATTTTGCCATAAAGTTTCCAGACAATGCTTGGGTACAGATGTGTGAGACAAAACTTCCTTACAGTAGAATTCCAAATAATAAACATAGAAGGAATAATGAGGGATATAGAAATTTTAGCAATAGTACTGCAAAGTAAAAATAGCTTCAGAACACATCCACTGACTAATGTTAAAATTAGGGGGCAAAGCTTTAATAGATCATTTGAGACTACCATCATTGATTGTGAAGGCCACTTTTTTCATATATTATACCATATAAATATATGTATTTTTCTACATCTTATACAATTTTATTTTGTTTATAATTAAAATCAATTCAATTTTTGTATAAATATTAGAGAAGTATTCTGAAGCCAGCTCATATCATGTCTTGAGATCCAATTATGCTCATCTTTTCCCAACTACACATTCAGAGACATTTCATTGTGTATTTAAAATTGTCTATGCTGGGAATATTTATACTGTGGAAATCAGCAAATGCTTCAGATCAGGGCTTAATATTTTTATTTTTTAAGGAGCTGGTTGTTAAACAGTTAACACACAATAGATTCCCCTCCCTCTTCAACATTTTTATATATTATTATATATGATATTTTAAATATGCTTTACTGTTGTAATAACAAATATCCTTCATTGTGACATCTTTCTGGGAGCTACTATAATGACAATTAAAAAAAAAATATCTCTGCCATTAGATTCCACAATGCTAATGCTATGAACTTAAGGCCATAATAAAATTATGAAAATAAGTGCATTTAACTATTTTTAAATTTCCCTAAAGAGACCCCTACCTAAATATATTCTAAGAGTTGTCTATTTAACTAAGTAATTGCATGTCTTAACAGAAAAATAATACATAGTTCTTAAAGAGCAAAACATGCTTACATTTATTGACATCAAAACAGTATAATATATTTAGTTAAAAAGAGAAGTTTGTTATATAAGATATTAATAATGTTTTTTTTTTCAGGGTGTATTTTTTTTCAAGATTTATTGAGGTACAATATAAATGCAATATAAATTAACCAATTTTAAGTTTGTAATTTGATGAGTTTTGACAAATTTTTAACTTTTATAATCACTACCACAATCACAATTATAACATTTCCATCTTGCCCTAAATTCACTCCCCTGGCAGTCAGTCTCCTCCTACAGTACCTGCAATCACTCATATTTCTGAGAATACAGTTTTGCCTTTTCTAGACTTTCATATAGATGGAACCATACAGTGTAGACAATCTTTTGTGTCCAGCTTTTCTTTTTACTTAGCAAATTTTCTTATGATTCATTCATTTTGTTTCATGTTTCTGTTAATGAATCTGTAGAATTATATGGACATACCATAATTTCATCAGTTGATGGCAATCTGGACCGTTTCCACATTGAGGCTATTATGAATTAGCTGTTATAAACATTCCAGCATTAGTCTTTGTTTGAAATTATGTTTTATTTATTTATTTTTTTGCATGTAAATACACATGAGTGGGGTTGTTATATAGTATATAAGTTCTATGTGTACATAATAAATAACTGTGATACTGAATCCAGTGCCTATTTTGCCTTCTCCCTGCAGCACATCAGTGTTGCAACTGCTCCATGTCTTTGTCAACACTTGTTATTATCAGCCTTTCTTATTTTAGTTTTTCATTGTAGCAATTTCTCCTTGTGGTTTTAATTTGCATTTCCTTGGTGATTAATCATATTGGATAGCTTTTTCTGAGCTTCTTTGCCATTCATATATCTACCTGGATGAAGTGACTATTCAAATCTTTTGCCTATTTTTAAAATTAAGTTGCTTGTCTTAATGCTTTGTAAAAATTTTTTTCTTTAAAAAAAATGTTCTGGATATCAGTCCTTTATTGTGTGTGTGTTTTGGAAATGTTTTCTCTCAATTGTTGTTTGCCGTTTCATTTTCCAAAATGAGAAACAAATGGTTTTAATTTTGTAGTAATCAAATTTTTGAGTTTTTTCATGCTTTCTCTTGTGTTCTGTCTAAGAAATCTTTGCATAAGAAAAGTCCCCTATAATTTCTCCCTGTATTTTCCCCTAGAAATTTAAGAGTTTTACTTTTTAAAATCAGTTTTATTGAGATATATTCACACTCTATACAATCCATCCAAAGTGTACAAGCAACTGCTTTCAGTGTAATGAGTTGTGCATTAATCAAGAATGAATGATAAAATATGAGATTGAATAACTAAATGATATTTATATATTCACTTGCCATGGTCCATAAATCAAAGACAAAACGAAAAAGCTTAAACTGTGTATACCAAATGTTAATAATAGTTATATTTGTGTGGCATTATGGTTGATTCATTAGAGGATCAGGGGATCAGAATCCACATTATATTATATAAAATATCCAGTTTAAAAATTTACAAAGCCTTCAAAGAAGGAAAACATCATGACCCATAAACAGGGAGTTATTAAGAAATTAGACACTTTGTCTTAGGGGCCTAGAGGTCAATGTTAGCAAAAAAATTCAAAGCAGTTATGATAAATATGTTTAAAATACTAAAGGGAATTATGTTTAAAGAATCAAAAGACAGTATTATTAGATGACTCATTAAATAAAAATAAAAACATATTATTGAAAATTTGAAAATACTGGAGTTGATAAATATAATAAATGAATTTTTTAAAAAAAGTACTTAGATACACTTAAGAGCAGATCTAAGCTGACAGAAGAAAGAATTAACAGACTTGAAAATAGATCAATAGAGATTAAGATGAAACCAGAAAGAAAATGAAAAAAAATGAGCAGACACCTGTGGGGCACCATGTATCACACTGACATGCTTAATGGGAATTCCAGAATTAGAGAAGAGAGAGGAAAAAGAGCAGAAATTATATTTGACAGAATAATGGCTAAAAAGTTCTTAAATATGATGAAAAACATTAATATATACATCCAAATATTTCTACAAAAATCCAAGTATGATTATCACAAAGGGATCCCACATAGGCACATCATTATTAAACTGGTAAAAGAAAGAAAGAAAATCTTGCAAGCAGCAAGAGAATAGGACTCATCATGTACATGGTAACCACAATAATAAGAAAAGCTGGCATCTCATCAGAAATAACAGAAACCATGAAAGAGTGGGACAACACATTGAAAGTGCTGAAATAATCAAATTATCAAGCAAAAATTCTATAGCCAGCAAAATTGCCATTCAAAAAAGAAAGTGAAATAAAGACATTCATTGATAAATAAAGACTAAGAAAATGTGTTGCTAGCAGAGCTACCTCTCAAGAATTATTAAAGAAAACTCTTTAGGATATAAGGAAATTATATCAGACAGTAATTCAAATCCGCATGAAGAAATACAGAACGAGA
The DNA here is from genome assembly GCA_026826555.1 of Tolypeutes matacus. NCBI lineage: Eukaryota > Metazoa > Chordata > Mammalia > Cingulata > Chlamyphoridae > Tolypeutes > Tolypeutes matacus. Next base: position 764,481 of record JAKSZT010054085.1, on the reverse strand, counting down.
GAAATGTTGACATGTAGATAAGTTAAAAAGACTCACACATATATTTTTCTCTTTTCTTCTGTTAACTGATTTAAAATAAATTTAACAAAAATTACAAAGCTGTGTTTTGGTGTACAACATATAAAGATGTAATACACATGAAAATAATAGTGTGACAATGAATTGTTGCAGGATAGCCTCTAATTTTATTGAAATTTGATTACTATTGAACCGTTTTAACTTAAGATGCATATTGTAATGCCCAGATCAACAATATAAATATAAGAATATAAATCAATATCGTAATAAAAATCCAAGAAAGGAATTAAAAATGTGTATTAAGTTAGATTTAATTTAGATTAAAGAAGGCATAAGATGAGCAATGCAGGAATTACAGCATACAATATATAGAAAACAAATAATAATAGAATGAAATATGTAAATCTTACCATATTTTAATTACATTAAGTACAGCTGGATTAAAAACCACTCAAAATGTGGAGATCAACAAACTAGATCCAAACAAGATCTAAGTACATGTTACATATGAGAAATAATCTTTAGCTTCACAGACAAAAATGAATTCAAAGGTAAAGGATGGAAAATTACATGTTATATAAGTAGCAACCATGAAAGAGCAGAAGTGACTGTATTTCAATAGACTTAAGATAATTTTACTAGTGGCAAAGCGTTATGTTTAGTAATTATAAAACAGTCAATTCATTGAGATAATATAACAGTTACAAATTCACAAATACATATGCATCAAATGATGGAGCCCAAAAATACATGAGGCAAAAAGGTATAAAATTGAAGGGAGAAAGGGACAATTTAGGAGTAATAGTTGGAGACTTTAATACCTCCTCTCATTAGTAGATATAACAACTAGAAATCAGCAAGAATACAGAGCACAGAATTTAGAAAGGGTGAAGAAAATTGTTTTTGTTCACTGTCTCTTGATACTCCATATAGAAAATTCTAAGAAATTTAGTAAGTGTGTAGCACCAGTGAATTTAGCATGGTTCAGGAGGAAAATATCAATATGAAAATTTTATATCTACTTCTTCATATCAGGAGCTAATAATAAGAAAATGAAATTTAAAAAACAGTTACATTGACAAAGACATCCAAAAGAATAAAATACTTAGAAATAAATTTAATAAAAATGTGCAAAACTTGTATACTAAAAACTACTTTAACCTTGCTGAAAGAAATTAAATCTCTAATAAAGGGCGATATGTAATGTATATGGAGACTAAAAAATTTTGAGAGCCTAATTCACCTCAAATTCATTAAGAGATTCAGTGCAATCACTTTTAATATCACAGCAGTCTTTTCGTAGATATTGTCAACATAATTCCAAAATTCTTTGGAAATGCAGAACTAGAATAGTTATTATAATTTTTAAATGAAGGAAAAAGTTAGAGATCTTACACAACCTGATTTCAAAACTTACTATTAAAGTAATTGAGAGATTGACATTGTCATAAATATAGCCACAGATCAATGGAAATGACTTAATATTGAAGAATTAAAGCCATTAGATTTTTTTGACAATTGTTTTGTGACAAATGTGCCAAGGTAATTCAGTAAGGAATTTTTGATCTTACCCAAAATTTGGTATGATTTTTCTTATTTCTAAATAATGTAGGTTTCAATATGACCTTGAAAAACTTTGGGAACTTATATATCTGGCTGAAATATTTATTTCTACTGAAGTAAAGATATGTACAGAAAAGCAGAAAAAGAAATGTTGTTGTTCAGAAAAAGAGGAAAATATAGAAAAATTAATTAGGGGGAGCAGATATGGCTCAAGTGGTTGAACACCTGATTCCCACATGGACGGTCCTTGATTCAGTCCCCTGTGACTCCTAAAAATAAACAAACAACAACAAAAAATTAACAACAAGCTAAGAAATGAAAGAAACAACTCAGGGGGGCCAATATGGCTCTGTAGTTGAGCACCGGCTTCCCCATATGAAGTCTGAGATTCAATCCCCAGCCCCAGTACCTCAAAAAATTAATCTGATCAAATATTTCTATATTCTGATGTTATAATAAGTCAAGCAAAATATTAAGCAAGTATTCTTGTGTCTATCTTCACAGCTGAATATTGAGATATTAAGTGGGATTTTTGCATTGATTAGCTAAGACTCTCTTTAAAGCATCTTTTACTTCTTTGTTCTTCAGGCTGTAGATCAATGGATTCAGCATAGGGGTAACCTAGGTGTAAAACACAGAGGCCATTTGTCAATATTAAAAGTATGGCTGGATTTGGGTTGCAGGTAAATCAACAATAGGGTACCATAAAACACAACCACCACTGTCAGATGGGAACCACAGGTAGAGACGGCTTTGTACCTCCCCTCAGCTGAGTTCAATCTGATGATGGCCACAAGATTAAACAAGTAAGATACAAGAACAATTAACAGAGAAGAGAGCAAATTACAGCCTGAAAATATCAAAATGATCAGTTCTAATTCATGTGTATCAGAACAGAGTATGGATATAAGAGGGAGGCAATCACAATAAAAATAGCTGATGATATTAGAGCCACAACAAGACAACGTAAATAACTTAATTGTGAGAAATAGGTTTACAAATGTGCTGTAGAGATATGGAATAAGCACCAACACCCAACATACTTTCTCTGACATGATAAAAACATAGAGAAGAGGTTTGCAGATGGCCACATAGCGATCATAGGCCTTTGCTGAAAGAACAAACAGTCCACAGATGATGGAAATTTCAAAGGTTGCTAGCTGAGTGGGACACCAATGAAAAGAATTTGTATTATATTTTGCAACAAAGTTTACCATCATTTTCCGACCAACAACAGTGGAATATCCAAGATCAGTAATGGACAAATGTCTAAGGAAAAAGTACATGGGCATGTGGAGCTTGGAATCCAAATGGGTCAAAATAATCATGCCCAGATAGCCTATCACTGTGACCAAGCATATCACAAGAAAGGTTGCAAAGAGAAGGGCTTGCAGCCCGGGCTGGTTTGTGATACTCGTGAGAATAAATTCAGTCACTTGGGTCACTGCAGTATGATTCCGTTTTTCTAGCCCCTTGAGACTCATTTTCTTAAAGCTTTGCTTTGAATCATGGATAAACATATTGCACATAATTACCTTGAGAGAGTGCTTTAGGTATCTGTTTATTATTATCTGAAAATCCCATTAGGAAAAAGTCAAAAGTATTTTGTACTTATGTCTAACTGAATAAATAAATTACACAATATCACCAAACATTGGATATCAGAAATATTCCTGTTTGTAATTCAGTTACACAACATCATAAACAGAATAGGTATACTACACACAAATTCTCTTCTCTCTCTCTCTCTCTCTCTCTCTCTCTCTCTCTCTCTCTCTCTCTCACACACACACACACACACACACAAACACGCAATACATGAGAAAATTAAAGAATGACTTCCCAAAAATAGATTATTCAATATTTGTTATGCGACTTCTATTTTAAAAAGAGAGAGATTTCTCTGGATATAGAATTGTAAGTTGACATAAGACAATATCTTATTATTCGTATGGCTTCTGCCAAGAAATTTGTGGTCATTCTTTTTTTGCCCCTCTGTATTTAATGTGTCTTTTATCTCTGGATGCTTTTAAGGATTTCTTTTTAGTGTTGGTTTTTTAGAAATTTGATTGTAATATGCTCTGGCATGATTTTTTTTTTTTTTCTGTTTGGATTTCTTTGGTTCTTATATCTCTGGAAGTTTAGTTTTTCTGTTTTATAAATTTGACAAAATTCTGACCAAGAGTGTTTTTTTTCTACCACACATATTTTATTACTTTCCCCTGGGCCTATAGTCAAATGCATGTTAGATAATATATTATTGTTAAACAGAACACTTAGAATAAGTTTTTGTATTTATTTCAGTAATTTGTTTTCTTTCTGACTTCTTTTGGATAATTTCTATTGTGAAATGTTTAATTTACTTGTCTTTTCTTTTTCAGTGTGTAATCTGTTTTTCCTCGAATTCTACAATTTCTATATTCATATCTAATATTGTATTTTCATCTTTAAAATTCCTTTTGGTTATTTTTTTAATCTTTTCTTAATTTCCTCATTATGTTCTTGTTTTCTGTTAAATCACTGAACATATTGAACATATTTGTAATAGCTGTTTAAAGTTCTTATCTGCTAATTGTCTTAGTTATTTCAGGATTTATGCCAATTGACTGATATATCTAGTGGATACATGACATATTTCTACTTGCTTACATGAGTAGTATTTTGGATTAGATGCTACTTATTGTGAATTTTATGTTAATGTATGTTATATTTTGTTGTGTGTATAAGAGAATGTTAAGTTTTTAACCAGGGATCTCATTGTTCTTCTTGAAGCATATTTTCTAGCTAGATGGGTAGATGCTAGAGTTCCAAAAGGCCAAAGAGTATAGGCCTTGTTGAAAGTCTCTATTGAATACCCTGGTCTTCAACGAGACCTATAATCTCTGGCTCTTTGGAACTCTAACTTAGCCTGTCCTCCCTGACCTCTGTGATTTGCTTAGCAGATGCTTTCCCAGTCCTTCTTTTCACAGCCTGGTAGAGTTTGACTGCCAGCATGCTCGATTTAGCCACAAACTGAAGGAAATCTATTTTAGATTTGTGGGGCTCATTCTCTGAATAGTTCCCTCCTCAACAGTACTCTGTCCTGTAACAGCTTTCAAGTGCCAAAGCTTCCAGTGAATCCACTATTTTTCTCCTCTTTTCAACAAGTCCATGTTCACTGTTTTCAATTGACCTGGAATCCAGAAAGACCTTAGGCCGTGTGCCCAGAAGATCCTGGTGCTCATTTTTCTTTTCCTGTCTCTTTGAAATCACAGTCCTTCCTTCCTTTTGTCCAATGTCTGAAAACTTTTTTTTTTTAGGAGGTACCAGGGATTGAACCTAAGACCTCAAACATGGGAAGCAGACACTCAACCACTGTGCTACATCCGTTCATCTGAAAACTTTTGTTTCCTAGACTTTGTGCAATTTTTCTAATTGTTTACAGCAGAGGTTGATTCTGGCCCCAAGTACTATGTAATGGAAGGCAGCATGAGTCTGATAGCATTTTGATTAGAAACCTTTATATGCCTATTTAATTTTAGATTTGAAGAGAAACTTTTTTAAAAGGACAGCAGCCTTTTGGTGCACTCTATAAGACTTTTATATTGTGATTGATGACTAGTAAAAATTACACTAAACTGTTGAACATTATGCTGTGTAAGGATGGGGAAAATCCAGAGCAGAGGAGATATAATATGTTTTCAGTGTAATATATTATACTTTCTCTATCCCTATAAATATAAAAATAAATTTATAACATTTCTAAAATAATAGTTTTGCCATGAGTTTTTGTTGAAATCGGTGAATGACCTGAATTTCCTAAGTTGACTAATTAAATTTGAAAAATAAAGATCACAGAAGACAAAATAAATCTCTTTAGGATGTATGGAAATTAGATCAGACAATAATTCATATCCACATGAAGAAATACAAAATATGGGTAAATATGTTCATGTAGGAAATATAAAAGACTACATACATATATATTTCTCTCTTTTTCCATTAATTGATTTAAAATAAATTGTACCAAACAATAAATACAAAGCTGCTTTGTTGGTATGTAACATATGAAGATGCAATACATATGATAATAATAGCATGAAAATGAATCAATGTTGAAACAAAGTTTCTAAATTTACTGGAATTAGTTTTATATTAACTGCTTTAATTTAAGATGCATATTGTAATGCTCAGGGCAACATTTAAGTTTATAACTCAATATTATAATTTTAAAAATCCAAAAAAAGAGAATAAAATGGTATATTAGTTGTTCTCGGTGGGTCCAATGAACTGGAGAGTAGATGTTACAACTGTGTTGAGATTCAGGGGGACAGCTGGCACATGGACACCCCAAAGATTTAAGTCTCTTGCACATGCACTGACCAACTTTAATATTAATTATAGTTCAAATAGAAGGACAGAAGAGCCATGTGTAGGGAAACCACAACTGAGTCCAACTCTGTCACATTGGGGAGCATAAATTCCAAAGTAAGGCCAACTGGCAAAGGACCAAACTCCTGAGCTATCTGCTCCGACTATAGTGTCTGGATGTTTCCAGAGTCCTCAGGAGCCCCTCTATTTGGCATAGTATCTGTTTTTGTTGTCAATGAGACCCTGCTAAGATGTGCATAAGTGTTGCCTCTGGAATGATCTCCACACTCACTTCAAAGTCTCTTAGCCATGTAAAACTCATTTTTCTTTACCATTCCCCCTTTTGGTCAAGGCCTTTTTCTTTTTTTCTCTTTTCAGTTACACTGCTTGTTGGTACTTGGTAGCAATCCATCAGTGCCAGGGAGGCTCATCCACGGGAGTCATGTCCCACCCTGGGGGGAAGTTATTATGTTTATATGCTGAGTTTGGCTTAGGTAGAAGCCACATTTCAGCAACAATGAGGCTCCCTGTAGATAAGTCTTAGGCATCCTACAACACAAGGCTGAGTTTCAATTTCAAGAGCAATCTCTCATAAGCATAGCCATCAGTATCAAAGGCCCATTAACGGACCATCTTCCTTTACTAGTCTTTGCCCCTGTACTTGGGGGACTGATGTTGTTCTACTAGAGAATGTGACAGAGCTCCCCAGAATGTGAATTTTATATTAGTTTGGTTATTGTATGAATTTCCACTCACTGGGACAATGCCCCATGAACATTTGAACACATTTATATGCCTTATATGTATGCCAGGTGAACCTCCTCCCATGTATCCCCCATCACTGACACCCCACACCAATGGTCCTCTCCTGCCACAATTTTAATCCTTCTGTGATCCAAAACTTCTTCAAAAATGAAGCCAATAATGTACCCAAATATATTACAATAATTTAATAATTTTCTTATTAAATTATTATTTCATTTAATAAGAAAATGAAATAATAATGATAGTTTTAAACATAAGAAATAAAATACAGAAAAATAATAAAAATAAAGTAAAATAGAATGTTGGGATATTAAAAAATAATGAAAAATATTAAATTTTTTTGACATTTTGCCTTTCATCATTGTAAGATCTGCTGAACTGTATGTACAGTAAAATTTTCTTCCATATATTCCTCATGGTCAATGGTTTACAATATGGTTTACATTTGAACCATACACTTCCATTGCCCCCAAAATACTCCCTGGTCCATCTATTCTATTTCCGCCTCCTCCTCCCCTTAGGGCCCACAACAACCATCAGGCTTTCCTCCTTGAAGGACAATACTCATAGTTATTTGCAACAACACTGTCCTCCCTTAGGAGGTACCACCCATGTTCTTGAGAAATTCATGCTTCTCTGTTTAGAACATTTACCAAGGAACTGAGAGTGTCTACAACTGCAAGCAAGAGAGTCCCATCCATCAGCCACATGGGATTGAAGCCATCCCTCAATTAAAGGTGGAGGAGACATCACCATCCCAGCATCCTCAGGATTGAGGAATGAACTATGGACTAAAGTAGACTTACTAGTATTCTACTATAGACATTGTGATTCTAGCAAAGGAAAAACTATCATTGATGTGGAGGCGGTGGGCACTGGAGGTTCTGAGGGTAGAGAGAGGGAAAACATGTATAATACAGGGGCATTTTTGGGACTTAAGAATCATCCTCAATGATAATACAATGATAGATACAGACCATTATATATCTTGCCATAACCTACAGAATTGAGTGGGAGAGAGTGTAAACTACAGTGTAAACTATAATCCATGCTTAGTGTCAGTGCTCCAAAATGTGTTTATCAATTGCAATGAATGTACTACACTAATGAAGGATGTTGCTAATGAGGAAAAATGTGGGAGGTTGGAGAGCAGGGCATATGGGAATCCTCTACATATTCACTGTAACATTTATGTAATCTAAGTATTTTTTAAAAAATAAAGAAATGAAAAGACAAAAAAATAAATATTCCTAGACTTGAGAGATAGTTAGAATCCTTCAGTAACAAGGGCAAGTGATAGGACAGTCCTATACCTTGCTGAAGTTAAGCCTCTATGTGTGTGACCAGACAATCTTATTAAGGCAAGGCAGGGGGTAGAGAGAGGAGTAGGAAGAGGATAATGCTCCCATCCTTTTTAATTATTTCACCTAGGGAAGAATCTATCATCCCAACATATATCTAGTAATAATTTTCTTTTACCTTAAAGGGACTTTCATTGGAAACATAAAAAGCAAATGATTATGATTACTATGGCAGTTTGGTATTAATTATGAATTCCAAAAAGAGATAATTGATTATGTTTGTAAAGTGGTTTGTTCCTCTGGGCATGATAAACTTTTGATTCTTTATTTTATTTTTTTTTAAAGATTTTTATTTATTTATTCATTTATCCCCCCCTTGCTGCTTGTGCTCGCTGGGTCAGCTAACCACGCCGTCAGGCAGGCTTGCCTTCACCAGGAGGCCCCGGGAACCGAACCCGGGGCCTCCCATATGGTAAACGGGAGCCCTACTGATTAAGCCACAGCCGCTTCCCCTTTTGATTCTTTAGATTCTGCTGAGATGCCTGCTTAAATTATGTTAAGATCAGGGCTTTGATTCAACCACATCATTAGAGTGCAACTCAGCATTGAGTTCCAGCCCCTTTGGTGAGCTGATAAAACAGACTCTTTCACAGAAGTAGACACACAGAGGAGAAGAACACAGAGGAACACAGACACCTCATTAGACAAGGCAGGGACCCCCAGGAAGAGAGATGAGCCTGATAGTCTACAGCTGACCTTGTGAAGGGAACAAAGCAGCTGAGCCTGGAAAGAAACAAGAGCCTGGGAGAGAGATGAGTCTTATGCCAGCCTACAGCTGAGATTGAAAGAAGGCGGGACCACAGAGCCTTAAGAGGAAGAAGGAACACTGAACCCTTGCAGACATCACCCACCATCTTGCTTCAACACATGGCCAATGACTTTGGGTGAGAAAGTCCCTCTTATGGTACCATGAGTTGGACTCTTTAAGGCCTTATGACTGTAACAAAAAACATGGTATATTAAGTTAGATGTATTTTAGATTAAAGAAGACATCAGAGAGGCAATATAAAACTAAAACACATGAGACATGTAGAAAACAAATAACAACATGAAATATATTAATCTAATTATATTGTAATTAAGTGTAGTTGGAATAAAAATTCCAATAAAAATCCAGACATTAACAGACTAGATAACCAAACAAAATCCAACTATATGTTGCCTGTGAGAGATACATTTTAGATTCAGAGACAATAATAAGCTTGAAGTTGAAGGATGAAAAATTATACCACATGAATATCAATCAAACATAACAGAGTGGAACTAACTGTTATTTATAGGCATCAAAATAGACACAAGACAATGTTACTAGAGACAAAGTAGTATATTTAATAATGATAAAAGAGGCAATTCATCAATATAATACATGGCAATTAGAAATTAAATACACACCTAACATGGATCCCCAAAATATACAAAGCAAAAAAGGACAAAATTGAAGGTAGAAATGGACAACTTAGGATTAATAGCTGGAGACTAAAATACCCTCTTTCAGTAAAGACAGAATAACTAGAAATCAGCAAAGTAATAGAGCATAAAGTTTGGAAGAGATGAAGCAAATATGTTTTTGTTCACAGACACTTGATAGTCCTTATAGACATTTCTAAGGAATTTTTAAAATTATCTAGAACAAATAAGTTTAGCAAGATTGAGGAGGAAAATCATCATCCAAAATTTATGTTTATTTCTCCATATTAACAACTAATGATCAGAAAATGAAATTAAGTAAGTAATTCCTTTCACAAGAGTTATGACACCAAACATCAAATATGACAAAATACTTAGAAATAAGTTTAACAAAAAAGACAAAACATATACACTATTGTGCCAGTTTGATATTATTTATGAATTCCAAAAAGAGATACTGATTATGTTTATAAAGTTGGCTTCATACCCTTTGACTAATTTAAATTCAAAGCCTTTACCCTTACTTGATTAAATCAAGATTAAGGCTTTGATTCAACCATATCATTAGGCCCTGCAGGGTTGAGCCCCCACCCCCTTGGTGGGCTATATAAATGTATGCTAAATCAAGAACATAGAAGCAGATATGCAAGAAAAAAAGAAGGGAGCTCCATAGACGTGGGAGATGATCCTGCAGCCCAGGCAAGAGATAATCCTGATAGTTTGCAGCTGAACAGAACAGAGCAGCTGAGCTCTATGCCAGCCTACAGCTGAGATCAGAAGAAGCTGGGCCCAGGTAGCCATAAGAGGAAAGAGAAAGGCTGAACCTTCACAGATATCGCCTGCCATCTTGCATCAACAACTGGCAACAGACTTTGGGTGAGAAAATACCTCTTATGGTACCTTGAGCTGGACATTTTTAGGGCCTTGTAACTGTAAGCTTTTACCCCAAATAAATACTCTTTATAAAAACCAACAAATATCTGGTACTTTTCACCAGCACCCCTTTGGCTGACTAATACAACTATATATTACAAAACCTTGCTGAGAGATTTTAAAGCTCTATATAAAGAGAATTACATCATGTCATGGACTAAGAGACTCAAAATGTTTAAGATGGTAATTCTTCAAAAATTTTTTTTAAAGATGTATTTTATTTATTTATTTCTTACCCCCATTCCCCAATGTTTGCTCTCTGTATCTGCTCATCTTCTTTTTAGGAGGCACTGGGAACTGAACCTGGGACCTCCCATGTGGAAGGGAGGAGTCCAATCACTTGAGCCACCTCTGCTCCCTGCTTGTTGTGTCTCTCATTATGTTTCCTTGTTGTGTCTCCTCTTTGTGTCATCGCCTTGTGTCATCTTGCTGTGTCAGCTAACCATGCCAGCTCATTGTGTCAGCTCGCTGTCTTGCTTGTCTTTTTAGGAGGCACCGGGGACCAAACATGGGACCTCCAATGTGGTATGCAGGTGCCCAACTGCTTGAGCCACATCCGCTTCCCAATTCTCCACAAATTGAACTATAGATTCAATGCTATCACTTTCAAAATCCCAGCAGATTTCTTTTGTCAATATTGTCAAAATTTTAAAATTCATTTGGAAATACATCAGAACTAAAATAGTCATAACAATTTTTTAAGTGAAGAAAAAGTGGCAGAATTTACACAATCTGACTGCAAAACTTACTGTTAAACTACAGTAATTGAGACAGTACACCATTGCCATAAATATAGATATAAAGCCAAGAAATAAAGCCATATATTTTTGGGCGATTGTTTTGAGACAAAGATGTCAGGGCAATTCAGTGAGGAATTTTCTGTTTTATCATCAAATGGTCCCATGACAATTGGATATTTATATGTCAAAAAATGAACTTATACCCTTACCTCAAATTTTACACAAAACTTACCCCAAATTGATCATAGACATATATGTAAGCATAAAAACTATAAAACTTATAGAAGTAAAAATAGGAGAAAAATTTGTGACCTTTGGTTAGGCAAATATTTCATAGAAATATCATTCCAATGTGATCCATAAAGGAAAAAATTAAAAATTTGAATCTCATCAATAATAAAAAATTTTGATTTTCAAAACAAATGATATCTTAGAGAAAAATGAAAGGACAAGTCACAGAATGGGAGAAAACATCTGTACATCACATGTCTAGTAAAGAGTGTGTATCCAGATTATATAAAGAAAAATTGCACTCAATAAGAAGACAAATAACCCAATTACAAAATGTGCAAATGATTAGTTGGATATATTAACAACTAATATACATCTAAAATTATCTTCAGTACCATTAGCCATTAGGAAAATGCACATTAAAACTACAATATGATGCCATAAACTCTCATTATAATGGCTCTAATCAAAATAAGTGACTAAAGCCAAGTATTGGTGAGAATGTGAACAGAAAACTCCAGAAAACTTTTTGAAGTTTCTTTAAAGATTTAGTATAGAATCACCAATCCCCACAGCAATCCTACATATCAACCAAAGAAAAATGAAAACATACATATGCAAATGAAATGTGTACACAAATGTTAATAACAGCATTATTCATATTAGGCATAAACTGGAAGCGATCCAAATGTACATTAACTAATAAATGGAGAAACAAATACTATTCAGCAAAAAAAAGGAATGGACTTTTAATGTATACTACAACATGGATAAAATGCACATGCAAAATAACATTATGCTGAGTGAAAGAAGCCAGACACCAGGGACTACATATTGTTTGATTTTGTTTATTTGAAAATTCCCTAAAAGCAAATCCATGAGAAAGAATGTAGATCAGTAGTTGCCTGAAGCTATATGTGGGAGTGAAAATTAACTAAAAATTTGCTTGAGGCAGCTTTTTGTGGGGATAGAAATATTTAATAATTGGATCATGGTATATTTACATGAAATTATACATTTTTTAAAACCATTGATATTGTAAACTTGCAACTTTCAAATTGGTTCATTGTGTAATTCTACAAATTTGCTCAAATAAATTTATGTAGAATCTATTTACATACAACAGGTGAATTTTTATGGTATATAAATTAAACCTCAATAAAACTATTAAAACAACACAAAGTAAAAATATAGAGATTTTTTTAATGTTATGCCTAAGTCTCAATTTATCCAGGTGCAATAAAATCTGCACATTCTACAAATATTGAAATATACCTGAATTTGTGTAATGAAAGTATGAACCCAACATGATTTTATGTTTATGAAGTTTACGTAGCTGTTAAGAGTGTGGGCTCTTGAGTCAAACTCATGGTTTGAATCCCAGTTCTGCCATTTATAAGTTGTAAGACCTTGGCAATTTATTTAATATCAAAGACTCAGTTATCTTTCCTGAAAAAATATTTTAAAATGAAAATGCTATGTTAAATCAAGTTAAAAGAACAAATAGAAGGGAGTGAATGTAGTTCAAGCAGTTGAGTGCCTGCTTCCCACATGGAAGGTCCCAGTTTTTTTTTTTCCTGGTGCCTCCTAAAAACAAAAACACAAACAACAAGCAAACAAACGAAAAAACCAATTCAGGGGATCTCATGTGGCTCAGTGGTTGAGCGTTGGCTTCCCATATATGGAAGGTCTGGGATTCAATATCAGATCCCAGTACTTCAAGAAAAAAAGAAAAGAAAAGAAAAGTAAAGAAAAAGAACAAATAGATTATTATGATCATGCAACTATATAATATCTCTACTTTATTACTTAGCACTCTGGCAGAAATATAGGGTACTTCATGAAAATTATAACATCCAGAAATTTAAAGATTTTCCAGGTTTATTGCTAATTTTAAGTTAGTCTTTTTTAAACAAATACATTTTATTGATACTTTTTAATAAAGCATAAATCCATCCAAAGTATACAATCAATGGTATTCGGTATAATCACATAGTTGTGCATTCATCACTTCTATCATTTTTAGAACATTTTCATTATTCCATTTTATTTATTCATATAAATAAACTTACAAATCAGAAATGGATTTTTGACTCAAAAAACCGCGGTCATAATAGATGATAAGAATAGCTGTTTCTTAACTAATTATAACATCTTCCTGTTTTAGGAATTGTGATGATATTTGATCTTAGTCTTAGAATTGTTTCAACTTTACCTTTCCATGGATCCTAATCTTATTCTTCTTTGCTCAAGGGATTTGTGATTGGCTTCTGTTGTAATAGGCAGATTGTGATGAGTTTACCAGTCCTTACTGAACATTAGAAGCTACCAATTTATTTTCAGGAGAGGGTCTGTTTTTGATATGTTGGTTTCTGATTATTTCCTTCCCACTGTGGCTAATGTGCCCAAGTCACATGCTAGGAATACCACATTGCGTTCTAATACCTTACTTCTTGTTTCTGTAATATGTTGCTCCTTCAGGTAGTCTTCCTTATCATGTGATCCTTTAAGTGATATTTAAACTATGAATACAAAGAAAATACAGTCTAGCACATATTAAATGCATATTATACTGAATCTTTATGCTTCCAATCTCTATTCTTCAGCTCATCCTCTTTGGATTTTCCATCTCACCCTATTTGTTTTGGAATTCTGTCATTTTCACCAATGATGCCACCTTTGATGATACCCTCTCATATCATCCTGTATGACATGAAACAATATCTTTTAAAATTACCAATATGAGGAAATACTTTTTGCTACTTCTAACAGCTCATTTCTTCTCTCTATATATATATGTTTTTTTTACATTACTACCCCTTTCTATTTACATGGTAATAAAAGTGTCTATACATTTATAGATATAGTGATTTTCAGAAGTGTGTCATTTTAATTCTGCTAGGCATTTTCTTTTCTACTTTTTTTAAATGTGACACCTTTCTTAAAAGTGAGTAACAATTGAAAAATAGATGAAACTCAATTCCTTTGATTCAAAACAGAGAGGAGGTAAAAAATAAAAAATAAATAATAAATAATTTTAAAAGACAGGATTGGGGAATATTTACTCGAGTTTTGGGAAGAAACTTCTGAAGACTAAGAAAGAGACTCAGAAATCTCCTTCCAAATAAAACTACAATCATGTCACTGTTAGTTTGTACAACAAAAAATTTAAAAGCACATTGACTTTATACAACTTTATCATTAAGGTCTGAGTGTTTTAACAATCTCTCTGTACTTTAGGGTACAAATGAAGTCAAGTATTTCCTGTGATAATTTTCACAGTACCAGGTCAATGGCTAGTCTAGAGGCTCAAACATTTGTGTGTAAATTAATTTCAAAGGAGGATTATTACACTGCATCACTGAAAATGCCATCATGATTATATGTACACATACAATTTACTACATTAATTTATTATCGCATTGGGTTGAACCAACAATGTTTACATTAAAGAATAATAATTTTATTTAACTGAATTGACTTTAAAATTCCCCTAAAAAGCTGTCTTCAGTGTATTATAGATCTGGCTGAATCTAACATATTTCATTGGCCTTATTTAATTACACATAATTTAATGGTCTTCTAAGCACTGCTTATTAAATCCAAAAATTTCCATTTGAAGACCATTTTAATAGCTAATAAAACCATTAGTTTGATGAGACAAATATTGTTCTTTATCATGAGGTCATACAGATTCCATGTTTAAATAAAAGACCTAATCAGGAAATAATTCAACAGATCCATATTTGACTATATAAACCAAAGAAATAAAAAATTATTAGTTACATCTTTAATTCTGTGGAATTAAAATATAGGTGTTCTATATTAGGATGGAAATATAATAATGCAAATTTGAAAATGACCAAGAATATAGGACTGAGATAAGATGATATATATTAAGTTAAAATCTTACCTTATCCAAGATAGCTTTCTCCTACCTTTCCATTTTCTAATCAAGGGGGAAAAGAGATTGACATTAAAAGTGTAATAAGTGTGACGACATTAAAGCAAACTCAGAGACATTAAATTACAGTTTTTCTTTTCTCTGAGTCTAATTTTGTCTTGAATAATTACATTTCTTTTCTGATATAAATATCACATCCAAAATTTTGGTGTCGGTACTGGAAGAAGCGACTGAACACTGGAGCCCTCTTATAAGCAAAGTGAACATTTCCATAGAATGCTAATTTGATTGACCATATATTTGTTCAGGTCTAGTTCTATGATTATTTGTCAAGATTCATTACTAACATGCAATGCCATAATTACTTCTGGATCTTATTATATATCAGATTAATTAACCTTCATCTGGTGATTCTGATTTTTTGCCTGAGATATATCTTGGTCACCTGTATACAATGCAAGTTGTAAAATAGATTTTGATATACACACAGAGATCAAGAACTATCAGAAAATGGGACAAAATTTTTAATCAAAATAAATTTTCCCTTTTTGTCACTTGTAGAACTTTCCTAAATTCAGTCTACTAAATGTTTAAAAATACCATAATCCAGTATATTTATTACCAATACAATAGAAGAGTAATAGTTACAGCAGAGATAAATGAAAATCTTTTCAGATTTTCTTTATTAACAAATCTTTATTAATCAAGTAGTATCCAACATGTAAACATATTCATTGATGGTGACCTCTGCCTTTCAAAAAGAATGTGTAAATTCTATTAATTGGAATAAAATAATTTCTAACATATGATTGTTCTTTGAATTTAGACCATAAATTCAATAGGTTGCATTTTCCCACTCAAAATATTGACAAGCTTATGGTATTTTATTTTAAATATACTTATCAGTACAATTTGGCTAACTTACCAGTAGCAAGGATTTAGCAATCTGTTACTACAGTTTTTTGAAATGTAATAATTTACCCAACTATACATAGATAGAAGGTGAGAAAGAACTCAAAGAATTAAATTGGTTAACTTTTATCATCCATATTTTGTTGCTCTCTTCAAACTTATTTGATTTTTGTACCTTTTTCTCCCTTGACTCCTACAAATATTTGCTCCAGTCTACCTACTTACTCCTAGCAAAGTTAGTGAATAGACTGTTTATTAATTGCACAACTCTAATAACTTCAACTTACATTTTAATTCAATTTGTGCTAAATCCTAGCCTCTTTTAATTCCCAGGCTCATTTGTAATCCTGCTTTTAATTTTTTAAAATTTTATTGGTTATTTTAAAAATTATTTCATTTTCTAATTAATTTTATTTGGTTATTTTGTTGGCTTCATTTTTGCAGAGGTTTTGGATCACAGAAGGGTCACAACAATTAGCAGGGGAAGATGACTGGTGCAGGGTGTCAGTGATTGGGGATGCATGGGAAGGGGCATGCTGCTAAGGCATATGAATATGTTCAACTCCTTAACTTTGACTTTCTGGGACATAATGGCAAACTCCATCAACTGCCTCTTAATTTACTTATAGATTTCTAAATTGACATTGATTTAAAGAAAGAACATGGATTTTTCAGGCATCTCTTTAAAGCAGCCTTCACAGCCTTATTCCTCAAGCTGTAGATTAGGGGATTCAGCATGGGTATCACCAGAGTATAAAACACTGAAGCCATTTTATCAGTATCTAATGAATGATTACTGTGAGGCTGCAAATACATGAATAGAAGTGTCCCATAGAAAACTGTGACTACCATCATATGAGAAGCACAGGTGGAAAAGGCTCTTTTCCTTCCTTCTGAAGAATGTATCCTTAAAATGGACAAGACAATGTTGAGATAGGATACTAAAACTATAGTTGTGGAGAAAAATAAATTTGTAGCTGAAGAAATAAAGACTACTGTTTCTGGGAAGAAAGTATCAGAACAGGATAATGCTAACAGAGGAACATTATCACAGTAAAATTGATTGATTACATTGGAAGAACAGTAAGACACAGAGAATACACACAATGAAACCACAATAGCTGTAGAAAAGCTATAGAGGTATGTGAGAGATACTAGCAGACGGTAGATCCCTGAAGATACCACCACCATGTAGAGCAAGGGATTACAAATGGCCCCATAGTGGTCATAGGCTATCACAGCTACCGTGGAAATCTCAGCCACAATGAAAACG
Organism: Tolypeutes matacus; assembly: GCA_026826555.1. Lineage (NCBI taxonomy): Eukaryota > Metazoa > Chordata > Mammalia > Cingulata > Chlamyphoridae > Tolypeutes > Tolypeutes matacus. The sequence goes on along the minus strand of JAKSZT010054085.1, from coordinate 747,024 downwards.
ACAAAACCACCCAGTTGAGTAGCATATTCCTAATAGGAGGTGGTTTTCTTTTTTGCTAAGAAATTAATGAGCTTTAGGGGCAGTTATGCTAGAATTGCCAAGATTGATGATAGCCAAACATCGGAGGTAAAAATACATAGGGGTTTGAAGTTGAGAGTCAACACTGGTGAGGGTGATGATGCCCAGGTTCCCTACTGTCAGCCCATAGATCACCAGGAAGACCAGGAAGAGGGGAATCTGGAGCTCCGGACATTGTGAGACACCTATCAGAATAAACTCTGTCACCCGGGTGGAATTTCCAGCCATGTAAGAGTTTGGAGATTCAACTGTATGTGCAAAAAAAGAAGTGACTGTAAAATTCAAGGTATTATGTTCTAGGACTACATTTAGATGGCAAGGACAATTACTAGGGTGAGGTTTCCTTAAATTATGTAGTATTCTAACTCAATTATTAAATTAAAGCCTCTAAGTTTGGTAAACTTTGCAATTATTTGGGAGAGAGAAAAGCAAACTTATAGATGATCCAGAATAGTGCAACATTTAGGGTACGTTTTCTTCCTCTCAATCTTATTAAACTATGGCAATGTTATTAGTTCGCAATCATTTGAAACCACGATAAATATCTTATATCTCATGAAATGAGGGATAAAGTCTTGAGGTATCAAAGATGACTCTTATGTTTACCTAATCTGAGATTTCTTGCTTTATCTCAATAATAGATAATTCTACCAACAACTCGGCTTCATTCTCTGTATTCTAAGTGTACTTTAATTTATCAATTCTATTTTCCATGTATTAATTTTTTTCTTATTTGCCGTTTTACTTATTCAGAGAAGAATAGTTGGAGATATGTCCTCATATCTTCTTTTTTCAGTTTACTGATTTTTCAGCTTTGTAGAAATGACATCTCTGAAATGTTATCATTTCTGTAATTTCTTCACACTATGAATTATTACTTTTTCCTTCTCTGTCATGATCTTTTCTCTTCCTGCAATTCCTCATATTCTTTCACTGCCTTTTGTTTTTAAATACTTTTTATTACAGAATTTCATACTGTTATTTTTTAATTTATAAAATGTGTATGGCCATAATCTTTAGTATCATAAATTTAAAAATTAATGCCTTTGTTATTTTAATAATAAAAACATTCTTATTTTATAGTGTTTATATGATAATTTTGTAGCATATATTTGTCAAAGGTTTGATATGTTGTTTTAATATGGCTGAATATTTTCCTGTAGTTGTTTTTTTTTAAAGATAGTTACCTGCACCTAACAAAGTAAATTAGTCTATTCCCAGCACAGTCAATAGTTCCAATGGTTCCAAAGAAGTTCTGTCATAGTCTCTTATCTATAGACTTCAAGCTAAGTTCCAGAGTATCAAGACTATATCATCATATATGCCTGAACTCTAAAAGTTAAGAGCTGTGTCCATTTTTTCTCTTCTAGATTAGTAAGAAAAATAGGAAACAATTCTGCAGTAAGAAAAACAATGAAAAGAGCATAAAAACAATCTTTAAAATAAGACCAAGATAACACCTGAATCTGTCAAATATGTGATACCAATTTCTTTGACACTCAACGTCGTTTTTCTCTTAATTTCTTTGAATCATTCTCTTTACTTATTTATCAAGTATTTGTTGAGATCCTGCTCTGTGCCAGGTAATGTTCAAACTT
>JAKSZT010054085.1:719327-745248 GCA_026826555.1 Tolypeutes matacus | reverse complement strand
AATGCTTATTTCAAGATGACATAAAACTAATAAATATATACAGAATAAAACTCATTTACTGGCATACACTCATCTTGTATAACCCTTTTGTTTCCACTGTAATCTGTTATATTCTATTAAATACAAAGAATGTTGTTCATGATCTTAAGAAATAAATTCATATTATGCTTGTAATTATAGACACAGATTCAAAAACTCTACTCTAGACCACCATGCAGTACCATTACCATTATTAACACAAGGATATAAGCTACTTACTTATAATCATTTCTCACTCTAATCTGTACCCACAATTTGCACATTCTACCCTTAAAATATCTCTGGATTATATTTAACTGCTACTTCCTTAGTAATTCATTGATTCACTCATTCCTTCATTCAATAATACATTTTGATTAATTTCCAGGCACTTCTTGCTGAAGATAAAACAATGTAACAACACATAGTAGACTAGACTGGAAAAAAAGAAAGCTTTGTACAACTTTACTCTATTTTTCTGGTCTCTTTTCCCATCTAATGTTTTTCTCCTCTTCCAAAACCATATTTTTTTGTGCATACAAATAATTTTAATTCATATTGAAAGTAGAGCAAAAATTGTATCTGAAAGCATACCTGATGTTTCCCTAATCAGTCCCTGAATATGTTTATAATCCCAATTCCCGTAAACTCTTCTAATCCTCAAAGGTCGCCCATTGTCCAATTTATATGATTAATATCTATTCATCAATTACAATATGCCTTTCATGCATCTTTGCTTTGGTCTATGATATTCCTACCACCCTTCTATTAAAAAAAAAAAAAAAAGAAGGGTAGTTAAAGGGAAAACTATCTTTTAATACCTGTTAAAATATCACTTCTATTCAGACCTACTTGATTTTTCCTTCTCATGCTGAATTGACATCTTTCATCTTTGTGTTCTAGAAACACTTTAGAGATTTCCTTTCTAATTCTTCTCACATTTATGGTAATCATTTGTTATTATATCATTTCTCCTAACAGACTGTATTCTCTTTATAGGTGAGAACCACGCTATTTTCATGTCATTTCCTAATGTAGTATTTTCTAGATGCATTTATGTGGAATTAAATATTAATTTATGTAATCGTAATTTTTTAGATTTTCTCCTTTATTCTCAACAACGTATTCCTCTGTCTCATATCTCATCCCTAACTAGGGTATAATACAGAGTATCATGAATAAACATGTAATAAAGTTCATGTCCAGCAAACAGAACCTGGCTGCTCAATATAACAAATATAATGTAGTAAATTAAGGTTATCCTCTTTTAACATCACACTGGAGCAAAATAACTATGTTTTAACTTTGAGTAGTAAATTCATAAATAAAATATAATACATAATTCTTATTTTTAGTGGCTCTATGAGTTTCCATACTTAACTAGGATTTTTAAATTTCAGAGAAATGAAAAGATTCAAATTTCTCTGTGACCTCCTTGCTAACTGAAACATTTATTATAGCTATGCATTCTGCAACTAAAGCCATCTACCTAGAATTCTGACATAAAATAAAGATATCAAGAGCAAATGGGAGAGTACAAACCAAAGGCTTTGTCACAATGTTAGTTTAGCTAATCAAAGACAACTTTTAATCTGGAATGCCTCATATTTCTTCTTCATAAATTAGGGAAATTAGAAGATAATCTTTCGGATGCCTTATCAATTAATAGAGAGCATTTTATTACTCAAGGGTTAATTTTACTCTTCTGTTTTCACTGACACCTACTCAATAAATTTAGACATTCCAGTGAAAGAAAGGATTTAGAAAGGATTTTATTAATTTCATACTCCTCTTACAAGGTGGTTAAAATGGCATTGCTGACCAGTCTGTTGGTCTTAGTAGAACAATTTCCAAACAACGATGGCACTCAATGGCCACAGAAATTATCAGTTATAGTGACTTGCCTGGGCTTATTCAACTGGTTTATCAATGATTAAGACTCTATAATGAAGGATTTATGTATCATCATTTGAAAGTGTTTTGTTTTGTTTTTTCACTGCAAACTCATCATATAAAATTCTCTGCCTGGATCACCACATTCTAGCATTATGTAATTTCTAAATTATATCAATCATGTTCTAGTCTCAAGTTCTGTGCTCTAGCAAATTGCCTCTGCCCTCTTTCAAATAGTCATGAGACTTTATCACTGTCTGATAATACTTTGTATACTTGCTAATTTATTATCAATCTTCCCAATAAAATAGAAGCTCCACGTGGGAAGGAACTGCTTTGTTCACCATTATATTCTTGTAACCTAGAACACAATCTTGCAAAAATTAAGTACACAATATTTTTTGGAAGAGTACAATATGTAAATTTCCATGTAGGCTATGACAATTTTGTTGAAAAGGATATTCTTCTGTTTTATCATTTTGTCTGATGGAGGGGAAAAATTAAATACACATCAATAATCAATGTTCGTTGTCAGATTTGATATTTGATGAAGCTATCAAAATTACCATTTCTTGAAATTTCAGGAATTCCCTTAAGTAGATGAAGTTTGATAATTTTATTTAATTCTACCAACAGAAACCTACACTTTTATTAGTTATTATAATTACAGTAATAACAACAATTATTTAATAAGTATATCATGCATCAAACATTATGTTGCCTGCTTTATATGAAACTGAAGCATCAGAAGTTTGTAACAAAGCATGGTTTTTCAGTGACTGTCATACAGATATGATTCCTGTAAGAACAATCAAACAATAAATATATAATTTAACACAGATGTCTATTCATACATTTTCAGTACGGGTTGCTAGCATTTGAAGAAGGACTTGCTAATGTATTAAATGTAGCTAGTATTCTGTAAACCACAGAGGAGTTCTCATTAATGCTTGTGAATAGAGTCCAGTGCTCTCTCCACTCCTCTAATGGAGAATTTATAACAACATTGTTGTTGTCACTCTGACTTGTGTAGGTGAAGTTTGTGAGTTTTTCTGGACTTTTGTTAATCCTCATTTGAAATACCTGGAGAGTATGAAATAGGTATGTTTTGAATCTTGTCTCCTATGAGAAGATTCCACTGGGATACTCTTATTAATCTCACATTCCCTCCTGCATTGTGACAGTGAATTGCTATGTGAGAAATCTGAGGTTGAGCCTACCTGAACAAAGTAAATATGTTATATAGTTTACAGACTTCTTCATTTTTAGGGAAAAATTATATTACAATAGATATCAAATTCATGGAATCTTACTTTGTCAATGAAAACAATGTCATTTCAATAAATTAAGAGATAATATTTTAAGTTAGATACAAAATAACTGTTACAATCTACTTTTTAACTAGAAAAATCATAAAGATAAAATATGCATTCTCAAAATTTTAAGAAGAAAAACTTTGGCAAAAAAGTTTTGGCAAAACAAACTTTCTGGATACTTCTTAGTTGATTAAGAAGTGCTAAACTGGATGAGACCATAGAATATTTTGCCATAAAGTTTCCAGACAATGCTTGGGTACAGATGTGTGAGACAAAACTTCCTTACAGTAGAATTCCAAATAATAAACATAGAAGGCATAATGAGGGGTAGAGAAATATTAGCAATAAAACTGCAAAGTAAAAATAGCTTCAGAACACATCCACTGACTAATGCTAAAATTAGGGGACAAAGCTTTAAGAGATCATTTGAGACTACCATCATTGATTGTGAAGGTCACTTTTTTCATATATTATACCATAAAAATATGTGTATTTTTCTACATCTTATGCAATTTTATTTTGTTTATAATTAAAATCAATTCAATTTTTGTATAAATATTAGAGAAATATTCTGAAGCCAGCTCATATCATCTCTTGAGATCCAATTATGCTCATCTTTTCCAAACTACACATTCAGAGACATTTCATTGTGTATTTAAAATTGTCTATGCTGGGAATATTTATACTGTGGAAATCAGCAAATGCTTCAGATCAGGGCTTAATATTTTTATTTTTTAAGGAGCTGGTTGTTAAACAGTTAACACACAATAGATTCCCCTCCCTCTTCAACATTTTTATATATTATTATATATGATATTTTAAATATGCTTTACTGTTGTAATAACAAATATCCTTCATTGTGACATCTTTCTGGGAGCTACTATAATGACAATTAAAAAAAAAATATCTCTGCCATTAGATTCCACAATGCTAATGCTATGAACTTAAGGCCATAATAAAATTATGAAAATAAGTGCATTTAACTATTTTTAAATTTCCCTAAAGAGACCCCTACCTAAATATATTCTAAGAGTTGTCTATTTAACTAAGTAATTGCATGTCTTAACAGAAAAATAATACATAGTTCTTAAAGAGCAAAACATGCTTACATTTATTGACATCAAAACAGTATAATATATTTAGTTAAAAAGAGAAGTTTGTTATATAAGATATTAATAATGTTTTTTTTTTCAGGGTGTATTTTTTTTCAAGATTTATTGAGGTACAATATAAATGCAATATAAATTAACCAATTTTAAGTTTGTAATTTGATGAGTTTTGACAAATTTTTAACTTTTATAATCACTACCACAATCACAATTATAACATTTCCATCTTGCCCTAAATTCACTCCCCTGGCAGTCAGTCTCCTCCTACAGTACCTGCAATCACTCATATTTCTGAGAATACAGTTTTGCCTTTTCTAGACTTTCATATAGATGTAACCATACAGTGTAGACAATCTTTTGTGTCCAGCTTTTCTTTTTACTTAGCAAATTTTCTTATGATTCATTCATTTTGTTACATGTTTCTGTTAATGAATCTGTTGAATTATATGGACATACCATAATTTCATCAGTTGATGGCAACCTGGACCATTTCCACATTGAGGCTATTATGAATTAGCTGTTATAAACATTAGTCTTTGTTTGAAAATATGTTTTGATTTTTTTTTGCATGTAAATACCCATGAGTGGGGTTGTTATATAGTATATAATTTCTATGTGTGACATAATAAATAACTGTGATACTGAATCCAGTGGCTATTTTGCCTTCTTCCTGCAGCACATCAGTGTGGCAACTGCTCCACGTCTTTGTCAACACTTGTTATTATCAGTCTTTCTAATTTTAGTTTTTCACTGTAGCAATTTCTCATTGTGGTTTTAATTTGCATTTCCTTGATGATTACTCATATAGGATAGCTTTTTCTGAGTTTCTTTGCCATTCATATATCTACCTGGATGAAGTGACTATTCAAATCTTTTGCCTATTTTTAAAATTAATTTGCTTGTTTTAATGCTTTGTGAAAATTTTTTTCTTTAAAAAAAAATGTTCTGGGTATCAGTCCTTTATTGTGTGTGTGTTTTGGAAATGTTTTCTCTCAATTGTGGTTTGCCGTTTCATTTTCCAAAATGAGAAACAAATGGTTTAAATTTTGTAGTAATCAATTTTTTGAGTTTTTTCATGCTTTCTCTTGTGTCCTGTCTAAGATATCTTTGCATAAGAAAAGTCCCCTATAATGTCTCCCTGTATTTTTCTCTAGAAATTTAAGAGTTTTACTCTTTAAAATCAGTTTTATTGAGATATATTCACACTCTATACAATCCATCCGAAGTGTACAAGCAACTGCTTTCAGTGTAATAAGAGTTGTGCATTTATCAAGAATGAATGATAAAATATGAGATTGAATAACTAAATGATATTTATATATTCACTTGCCATGATCCATAAATCAAAGACAAAACAAAAAAGCTTAAATTGTGTATACCAAATGTTAATAATAGTTATATTTGTGTGGCATTATGGTTGATTCATTAGAGGATCAGGGGATCAGAATCCACATTATATTATATAAAATATCCAGTTTAAAAATTTACAAAGCCTTCAAAGAAGGAAAACATCATGATCCATAAACAGGGAGTTATTAAGAAATTAGACACTTTGTCTTAGGGGTCTAGAGATCAATGTTGGCAAAAAATTCAAAGCAGTTATGATAAATATGTTTAAAATACTAAAGGGAATTATGTTTAAAGAATCAAAAGACAGTATTATTAGATGACTCATCAAATAAAAATAAAAACAAATTATTGAAAATTTGAAAATACTGGAGTTGATAAATATAATAAATGAATTTTTTTAAAAAAGTACTTAGATACACTCAAGAGCAGATCTAAGCTGACAGAAGAAAGAACTAACAGACTTGAAAATAGATCAACAGAGATTAAGATGAAACCAGAAAGAAAATGAAAAAAAAAAATGAGCAGAGACCTGTGGGGCACCATGTATACTTATGTCACACTGACATACTTAATGGGAATTCCAGAATTAAAGAAGAGAGGGGAAAAAGAGTAGAAATTATATTTGACAGAATAATGGCTGAAAAGTTCTTAAATATGATGAAAAACATTAATATATACATCCAAATACTTCTATAAAAATCCAAGTATGATTATCACAAAGGGATCCCACATAGGCACATCATTATTAAACTGGTAAAAGAAAGAAAGAAAATCTTGCAAGCAGCAAGAGAATAGGACTCATCATGTACAAGGTAACCACAATAAGAAGAAATGCTGGCATCTCATCAGAAATAATAGAAGACATGAAAGAGTGGGACAACACATTGAAAGTGCTGGAATAAACAAATTATCAAGCAAAAATTCTATAGCCAGCAAAATTGCCATTCAAAAAAGAAAGTGAAATAAAGACATTCATTGATAAATAAAGACTAAGAAAATGTGTTGCTAGCAGAGCTACCTCTCAACAATTATTAAAGAAAACTCTTTAGGATATAAGGAAATTATATCAGACAGTAATTCAAATCCACATGAAGAAATACAGAACGAGAGAAATGTTGACATGTAGATAAATTAAAAAGACTCACACATATATTTTTCTCTTTTCTTCTGTTAACTGATTTAAAATAAATTTAACAAAAATTACAAAGCTGTGTGTTGGTGTACAACATATAAAGATGTAATACACATGAAAATAATAGTGTGACAATGAATTGTTGCAGGATAGCCTCTAATTTTATTGAAATTTGGTTACTATTGAACCGTTTTAACTTAAGATGCATATTGTAATGCCCAGATCAACAATATAAATATAAGAATATAAATCAATATCATAATAAAAATCCAAGAAAGGAATTAAAATTGTGTATTAAGTTAGATTTAATTTAGATTAAAGAAGGCATAAGATGAGCAATGCAGGAACTACAGCATACAATATATAGAAAACAAATAATAGAATGAAATATGTAAATCTTACTGTATTTTAATTACATTAAGTACAGCTGGATTAAAAACCACTCAAAATGTAGAGATCAACAAACTAGATCCAAACAAGATCTAAGTACATGTTACATATGAGAAATAATCTTTAGCTTCACAGACAAAAATGAATTCAAATTTAAAGGATGGAAAATTATATATTATATAAGTAGCAACCATGAAAGAGCAGAAGTGACTGTATTTCAGTAGACTTAAGATAATTTTACTAGTGGTAAAGTGTTATGTTTAGTAATTATAAAACAGTCAATTCATTGAGATAATATAACAGTTACAAATTCACAAATACATATGCATCAAATGATGGAGCCCAAAAATACATGAGGCAAAAAGGTATAACATTGAAGGGAGAAAGGGACAATTTCGGAGTAATAGTTGGAGACTTTAATACCTCCTCTCGTTAGTAGATATAACAACTAGAAATCAGCAAGAATACAGAGCACAGAATTTAGAAAGGGTGAAGAAAATTGTTTTTGTTCACTGTCTCTTGATACTCCATATAGAAAATTCTAAGAAATTTAGTAAATGTGTAGCACCAGTGAATTTAGCATGGTTCAGGAGGAAAATATCAATATGAAAATTTTATATCTACTTCTTCATATCAGGAGCTAATAATAAGAAAATGAAATTTATAAAACAGTTACATTGACAAAGACATCCAAAAGAATAAAATACTTAGAAATAAATTTAATAAAAATGTGCAAAACTTGTATACTAAAAACTACTTTAACCTTGCTGAAAGAAATTAAATCTCTAATAAAGGGCGATATGTAATGTATATGGAGACTAAAAAATTTTGAGAGCCTAATTCACCTCAAATTCATTAAGAGATTCAGTGCAATCACTTTTAATATCACAGCAGTCTTTTCGTAGATATTGTCAACATAATTCCAAAATTCTTTGGAAATGCAGAACTAGAATAGTTATTATAATTTTTAAATGAAGGAAAAAGTTAGAGATCTTACACAACCTGATTTCAAAACTTACTATTAAAGTAATTGAGAGATTGACATTGTCATAAATATAGCCACAGATCAATGGAAATGACTTAATATTGAAGAATTAAAGCCATTAGATTTTTTTGACAATTGTTTTGTGACAAATGTGCCAAGGTAATTCAGTAAGGAATTTTTGATCTTACCCAAAATTTGGTATGATTTTTCTTATTTCTAAATAATGTAGGTTTCAATATGACCTTGAAAAACTTTGGGAACTTATATATCTGGCTGAAATATTTATTTCTACTGAAGTAAAGATATGTACAGAAAAGCAGAAAAAGAAATGTTGTTGTTCAGAAAAAGAGGAAAATATAGAAAAATTAATTAGGGGGAGCAGATATGGCTCAAGTGGTTGAACACCTGATTCCCACATGGACGGTCCTTGATTCAGTCCCCTGTGACTCCTAAAAATAAACAAACAACAACAAAAAATTAACAACAAGCTAAGAAATGAAAGAAACAACTCAGGGGGGCCAATATGGCTCTGTAGTTGAGCACCGGCTTCCCCATATGAAGTCTGAGATTCAATCCCCAGCCCCAGTACCTCAAAAAATTAATCTGATCAAATATTTCTATATTCTGATGTTATAATAAGTCAAGCAAAATATTAAGCAAGTATTCTTGTGTCTATCTTCACAGCTGAATATTGAGATATTAAGTGGGATTTTTGCATTGATTAGCTAAGACTCTCTTTAAAGCATCTTTTACTTCTTTGTTCTTCAGGCTGTAGATCAATGGATTCAGCATAGGGGTAACCTAGGTGTAAAACACAGAGGCCATTTGTCAATATTAAAAGTATGGCTGGATTTGGGTTGCAGGTAAATCAACAATAGGGTACCATAAAACACAACCACCACTGTCAGATGGGAACCACAGGTAGAGACGGCTTTGTACCTCCCCTCAGCTGAGTTCAATCTGATGATGGCCACAAGATTAAACAAGTAAGATACAAGAACAATTAACAGAGAAGAGAGCAAATTACAGCCTGAAAATATCAAAATGATCAGTTCTAATTCATGTGTATCAGAACAGAGTATGGATATAAGAGGGAGGCAATCACAATAAAAATAGCTGATGATATTAGAGCCACAACAAGACAACGTAAATAACTTAATTGTGAGAAATAGGTTTACAAATGTGCTGTAGAGATATGGAATAAGCACCAACACCCAACATACTTTCTCTGACATGATAAAAACATAGAGAAGAGGTTTGCAGATGGCCACATAGCGATCATAGGCCTTTGCTGAAAGAACAAACAGTCCACAGATGATGGAAATTTCAAAGGTTGCTAGCTGAGTGGGACACCAATGAAAAGAATTTGTATTATATTTTGCAACAAAGTTTACCATCATTTTCCGACCAACAACAGTGGAATATCCAAGATCAGTAATGGACAAATGTCTAAGGAAAAAGTACATGGGCATGTGGAGCTTGGAATCCAAATGGGTCAAAATAATCATGCCCAGATAGCCTATCACTGTGACCAAGCATATCACAAGAAAGGTTGCAAAGAGAAGGGCTTGCAGCCCGGGCTGGTTTGTGATACTCGTGAGAATAAATTCAGTCACTTGGGTCACTGCAGTATGATTCCGTTTTTCTAGCCCCTTGAGACTCATTTTCTTAAAGCTTTGCTTTGAATCATGGATAAACATATTGCACATAATTACCTTGAGAGAGTGCTTTAGGTATCTGTTTATTATTATCTGAAAATCCCATTAGGAAAAAGTCAAAAGTATTTTGTACTTATGTCTAACTGAATAAATAAATTACACAATATCACCAAACATTGGATATCAGAAATATTCCTGTTTGTAATTCAGTTACACAACATCATAAACAGAATAGGTATACTACACACAAATTCTCTTCTCTCTCTCTCTCTCTCTCTCTCTCTCTCTCTCTCTCTCTCTCTCTCACACACACACACACACACACACAAACACGCAATACATGAGAAAATTAAAGAATGACTTCCCAAAAATAGATTATTCAATATTTGTTATGCGACTTCTATTTTAAAAAGAGAGAGATTTCTCTGGATATAGAATTGTAAGTTGACATAAGACAATATCTTATTATTCGTATGGCTTCTGCCAAGAAATTTGTGGTCATTCTTTTTTTGCCCCTCTGTATTTAATGTGTCTTTTATCTCTGGATGCTTTTAAGGATTTCCTTTTAGTGTTGGTTTTTAGAAATTTGATTGTAATATGCTCTGGCAAGATTTTTTTTTTCTGTCTGGATTTCTTTGGTTCTTATATCTCTGGGAGTTTAGTTTTTCTGTTTTTATAAATTTGGCAAAATTCTGACCAAGAGTGTTTTTTTCTACCACACATATTTTATTATTTTTCCCCTGGGCCTATAGTCAAATGCATGTTAGATAATATGTTATTGTTAAACAGAACACTTAGAATAAGTTTTTGTATTTATTTCAGTAATTTGTTTTCTTTCTGACTTCTTTTGGATAATTTCTATTGTGAAATGTTTAATTTACTTGTGTTTTCTTTTTCAGTGTGTAATCTGTTTTTACTCGAATTCTACAATTTCTATATTCATATCTGATATTGTATTTTCATCTTTAAAATTCCTTTTGGTTATTTTTTTAATCTTTTATTAATTTCCTCGTTATGTTCTTGTTTTCTGTTAAATCACTGAACATATTGAACATATTTGTAATAGTTGTTTAAAGTTATTATCTGCTAATTGTCTTAGTTATTTCAGGATTTATGCCAATTGACTGATATATCTAGTGGATACATGACATATTTCTACTTGCTTACATGAGTAGTATTTTGGATTAGATGCTACTTATTGTGAATTTTATGTTAATGTATGTTATATTTTGTTGTGTGTATAAGAGAATGTTAAATTTTTAACCAGGGATCTCATTGTTCTTCTTGAAGCTTATTTTCTAGCTAGATGGGTAGATGCTAGAGTTCCAAAAGGCCAAAGAGTATAGGCCTTGTTGAAAGTCTCTATTGAATACCCTGGTCTTCAACGAGGCCTAGAATCTCTGGCTCTTTGGAACTCTAACTTAGCTTGTCCTCCCTGACCTCTGTGATTTGCTTAGCAGATGCTTTCCCAGTCCTTCTTTTCACAGCCTGGTAGAGTTTGACTGCCAGCATGCTCGATTTAGCCACAAACTGAAGGAAATCTATTTTAGATTTGTGGGGCTCATTCTCTGAATAGTTCCCTCCTCAACAGTACTATGTCCTGTAACAGCTTTCAAGTGCCAAAGCTTCCAGTGAATCCACTGTTTTTCTCCTCTTTTCAACAAGTCCATGTTCACTGCTTTCAATTGACCTGGAATCCAGAAAGACCTTAGGCCGTGTGCCCGGAAGATCCTGGTGCTCATTTTGCTTTTCCTGTCTCTTTGAAATCACAGTCCTTCCTTCCTTTTGTCCAATGTCTGAAAAAAATTTTTTAGGAGGTACCAGGGATTGAACCTAAGACCTCAAACATGGGAAGCAGGCACTCAACAACTGTGCTACATCCGTTCATCTGAAAACTTTTGTTTCCTAGGCTTTGTGCAATTTTTCTAATTGTTTACAGCAGAGGTTGATTCTGGCCCCAAGTACTATGTAATGGAAGGCAGCATGAGTCTGATAGCATTTTGATTAGAAACCTTTATATGCCTATTTAATTTTAGATTTGAAGAGAAACTTTTTTAAAAGGACAGCAGCCTTTTGGTGCACTCTATAAGACTTTTATATTGTGATTGATGACTAGTAAAAATTACACTAAACTGTTGAACATTATGCTGTGTAAGGATGGGGAAAATCCAGAGCAGAGGAGATATAATATGTTTTCAGTGTAATATATTATACTTTCTCTATCCCTATAAATATAAAAATAAATTTATAACATTTCTAAAATAATAGTTTTGCCATGAGTTTTTGTTGAAATCGGTGAATGACCTGAATTTCCTAAGTTGACTAATTAAATTTGAAAAATAAAGATCACAGAAGACAAAATAAATCTCTTTAGGATGTATGGAAATTAGATCAGACAATAATTCATATCCACATGAAGAAATACAAAATATGGGTAAATATGTTCATGTAGGAAATATAAAAGACTACATACATATATATTTCTCTCTTTTTCCATTAATTGATTTAAAATAAATTGTACCAAACAATAAATACAAAGCTGCTTTGTTGGTATGTAACATATGAAGATGCAATACATATGATAATAATAGCATGAAAATGAATCAATGTTGAAACAAAGTTTCTAAATTTACTGGAATTAGTTTTATATTAACTGCTTTAATTTAAGATGCATATTGTAATGCTCAGGGCAACATTTAAGTTTATAACTCAATATTATAATTTTAAAAATCCAAAAAAAGAGAATAAAATGGTATATTAGTTGTTCTCGGTTGGTCCAATGAACTGGAGAGTAGATGTTACAACTGTGTTGAGATTCAGGGGGACAGCTGGCACATGGACACCCCAAAGATTTAAGTCTCTTGCATATGCACTGACCAACTTTAATATTAATTATAGTTCAAATAGAAGGACAGAAGAGCCATGTGTAGGGAAACCACAACTGAGTCCAACTCTGTCACATTGGGGAGCATAAATTCCAAAGTAAGGCCAACTGACAAAGGACCAAACTCCTGAACTATCTGCTCTGACTATAGTGTCTGGATGTTTCCAGAGCCCTCAGGAGCCCCTCTATTTGGCATACTATCTGCTTTTGTTGTCAATGAGATCCTGCTAAGATGTGCATAAGTGTTGCCTCTGGAATGACCTCCACACTCACTTTGAAGTCTCTTAGCCATGTAAACTCATTTTTCTTTACCATTCCCCCTTTTGGTCAAGGCCTTTTTCTTTTTTTCTCTTTTCAGTTACACTGCTTGTTGGTACTTGGTAGCAATCCATCAGTGCCAGGGAGGCTCATCCATGGGAGTCATGTCCCACCCTGAGGGGAAGTTATTACGTTTATATGCTGAGTTTGGCTTAGGCAGAAGCCACATTTCAGCAACAATGAGGCTCCCTGTAGATAAGTCTTAGGCATCCTACAACACAAGGCTGAGTTTCAATTTCAAGAGCAATCTCTCATAAGCATAGCCATCAGTATCAAAGGCCCATTAATGGACCATCTTCCTTTACTAGTCATTGCCCCTGTACTTGGGGGATTGTTGTTGTTCTACTAGAGAATGTGACAGAGTTCCCCAGAATGTGAATTTTATATTCGTTTGGTTATTGTATGAATTTCCACTCACTGGGACAATGCCCCCATGAACATTTGAACACATTTATATGCCTTATATGTGTGCCAGGTGAACCTCCTCCCATGTAACCCCATCACTGACACCCCACACCAATGGTCCTCTCCTGCGACAGTTTTAACCCTTCTGTGATCCAAAACTTCTTCAAAAATGAAGCCAATAATGTACCCAAATATATTGCAAGAATTTAATTATTTTCTTATTAAATTATTATTTCATTTAATAAGAAAATGAAATAATAATGATAGTTTTAAACATAAGAAATAAAATACAGAAAAATAATAAAAATAAAAATAAAGTAAAATAGAACGTTGGGATATTAAAAATAATGAAAAATATTAAATTTTTTTGACATTTTGCCTTTCATCATTGTAAGATCTGCTGAACTGTATGTACAGTAAAATTTTCTTCCATATATTCCCCATGGTCAATGGTTTACAGTATGTTTACATTTGAACCATACACTTCCATTGCCCCCAAAATACACCCTGGTCCATCTATTCTATTTCTGCCTCCTCCTCCCCTTAGGGCCCACAACAACCATCAGGCTTTCCTCCTTGAAGGACAATATTCATAGTTATTTGCAACAATACTGTCCTCCCTTAGGAGGTACCACCCATGTTCTTGAGAAATTCACGCTTCTCTGTTTAGAACATTTACCAAGGAACTGAGAGTGTCTACAACTGCAAACAAGAGAGTCCCATCCATCAGCCACATGGGATTGAAGCCATCCCTCAATTAAAGGTGGAGGAGACATCACCATCCCAGCATCCTCAGGATTGAGGAATGAACTATGGACTAAAGTAGACTTACTAGTATTCTACTATAGACATTGTGATTCTAGCAAAGGAAAAACTATCATTGATGTGGAGGCGGTGGGCACTGGAGGTTCTGAGGGTAGAGAGAGGGAAAACATGTATAATACAGGGGCATTTTTGGGACTTAAGAATCATCCTCAATGATAATACAATGATAGATACAGACCATTATATATCTTGCCATAACCTACAGAATTGAGTGGGAGAGAGTGTAAACTACAGTGTAAACTATAATCCATGCTTAGTGTCAGTGATCCAAAATGTGTTTATCAATTGCAATGAATGTACTACACTAATGAAGGATGTTGCTAATGAGGAAAAATGTGGGAGGTTGGAGAGCAGGGCATATGGGAATCCTCTACATATTCACTGTAACATTTATGTAATCTAAGTATTTTTTAAAAAATAAAGAAATGAAAAGACAAAAAAATAAATATTCCTAGACTTGAGAGATAGTTAGAATCCTTCAGTAACAAGGGCAAGTGATAGGATAGTCCTATACCTTGCTGAAGTTAAGCCTCTATGTGTGTGACCAGACAATCTTATTAAGGCAAGGCAGGGGGTAGAGAGAGGAGTAGGAAGAGGATAATGCTCCCATCCTTTTTAATTATTTCACCTAGGGAAGAATCTATCATCCCAACATATATCTAGTAATAATTTTCTTTTACCTTAAAGGGACTTTCATTGGAAACATAAAAAGCAAATGATTATGATTACTATGGCAGTTTGGTATTAATTATGAATTCCAAAAAGAGATAATTGATTATGTTTGTAAAGTGGTTTGTTCCTCTGGGCATGATAAACTTTTGATTCTTTATTTTATTTTTTTTTAAAGATTTTTATTTATTTATTCATTTATCCCCCCCTTGCTGCTTGTGCTCGCTGGGTCAGCTAACCACGCCGTCAGGCAGGCTTGCCTTCACCAGGAGGCCCCGGGAACCGAACCCGGGGCCTCCCATATGGTAAACGGGAGCCCTACTGATTAAGCCACAGCCGCTTCCCCTTTTGATTCTTTAGATTCTGCTGAGATGCCTGCTTAAATTATGTTAAGATCAGGGCTTTGATTCAACCACATCATTAGAGTGCAACTCAGCATTGAGTTCCAGCCCCTTTGGTGAGCTGATAAAACAGACTCTTTCACAGAAGTAGACACACAGAGGAGAAGAACACAGAGGAACACAGACACCTCATTAGACAAGGCAGGAACCCCCAGGAAGAGAGATGAGCCTGATAGTCTACAGCTGACCTTGTGAAGAGAACAAAGCAGCTGAGCCTGGAAAGAAACAAGCGCCTGGGAGAGAGATGAGTCTTATGCCAGCCTACAGCTGAGATTGAAAGAAGGTGGGACCACAGAGCCTTAAGAGGAAGAAGGAACACTGAACCCTTGCAGACATCACCCACCATCTTGCTTCAACACATGGCCAACACATGACCTCTTATGGTACCATGAGTTGGACTCTTTAAGGCCTTATGACTGTAACAAAAAACATGGTATATTAAGTTAGATGTATTTTAGATTAAAGAAGACATCAGAGAGGCAATATAAAACTAAAACACATGAGACATGTAGAAAACAAATAACAACATGAAATATATTAATCTAATTATATTGTAATTAAGTGTAGTTGGAATAAAAATTCCAATAAAAATTCAGAGATTAACAGACTAGATAACCAAACAAAATCCAACTATATGTTGCCTGTGAGAGATACATTTTAGATTCAGAGACAATAATAAGCTTGAAGTTGAAGGATGAAAAATTATACCACATGAGTATCAATCAAACATAACAGAGTGGAACTAACTGTTATTAATAGGCATCAAAATAGACACAAGACAATGTTACTAGAGACAAAGTAGTATATTTAATAATGATAAAAGAGGCAATTCATCAATATAATACATGGCAATTACAAATTCATAAATAAATACACACCTAACATGGATCCCCAAAATATACAAAGCAAAAAAGGACAAAATTGAAGGTAGAAATGGACAACTTAGGATTAATAGCTGGAGACTAAAATACCCTCTTTCAGTAAAGACAGAATAACTAGAAATCAGCAAAGTAATAGAGCATAAAGTTTGGAAGAGATGAAGCAACTATGTTTTTGTTCACAGATACTTGATAGTCCTTATAGACATTTCTAAGGAATTTTTAAAATTATCTAGAACAAATAAGTTTAGCAAGATTGAGGAGGAAAATCAACATCCAAAATTTATGTTTATTTCTCCATATTAACAACTAATGATCAGAAAATGAAATTAAGAAAGTAATTCCTTTCACAAGAGTTATGACATCAAACATCAAATATGACAAAATACTTAGAAATAAGTTTAACAAAAAAGACAAAACATATTCACTATTGTGGCAGTTTGATAATATTTATGAATTCCAAAAAGAGATACTGATTATGTTTATAAAGTTGGCTTCATACCCTTTGACTAATTTAAATTCAAAGCCTTTACTCTTACTTGATTAAATCAAGATTAGGGCTTTGATTCAACCATGTCATTAGGCCCTGCAGGGTTGAGCCCCCACCCCCTTGGTGGGCTATATAAATGGATGCTAAATCAAGAACATAGAAGCAGATATGCAAGAAAAAAAGAAGGGAGCTCCATAGACGTGGAAGATGATACTGCAGCCCAGGCAAGAGATAATCCTGATAGTTTGCAGCTGAACAGAACAGAGCAGCTGAGCTCTATGCCAGCCTACAGCTGAGATCAGAAGAAGCTGGGCCCAGGTAGCCATAAGAGAAAAGAGAAAGGCTGAACCTTCACAGATATCGCCTGCCATCTTGCATCAACAACTGGCAACAGACTTTGGGTGAGAAAATACCTCTTATGGTACCTTGAGTTGGACTTTTTAAGGCCTTGTAACTATAAGCTTTTACCCCAAATAAATACTCTTTATAAAAACCAATAAATTTCTGGTACTTTTCATCAGCACCCCTTTGGCTGACTAATACAACTATATATTACAAAACCTTGCTGAGAGATTTTAAAGCTCTATATAAAGAGAATTACATCATGTCCATGGACTAAGAGACTCAAAATGTTTAAGATGGTAATTCTTCAAAAATTTTTTTAAAGATGTATTTTATTTATTTATTTCTTAGCCCCCTTCCCCAATGTTTGCTCTCTGTATCTGCTCATCTTCTTTTTAGGAGGCACTGGGAACTGAACCTGGGACCTCCCATGTGGAAGGGAGGAGTCCAATCACTTGAGCCACCTCTGCTCCCTGCTTGTTGTGTCTCTCATTATGTTTCCTTGTTGTGTCTCCACTTTGTGTCATCTCCTTGTGTCATCTTGCTGTGTCAGCTAACCATGCCAACTCATTGTGTCAGCTCGCTGTCTTGCTTGTCTTTATAGGAGGCACCGGGGACCAAACCTGGGACCTCCAATGTGGTATGTAGGTGCCCAACTGCTTGAGCCACATCTGCTTCCCAATTCTCCACAAATTGAACTATAGATTCAATGCTATCACTTTCAAAATCCCAGCAGACTTCTTTTGTCAATATTGTCAAATTTTTAAAATTCATTTGGAAATACATCAGAACTAAAATAGTCATAACAATTTTTTAAGTGAAGAAAAAGTGGCAGAATTTACATAATCTGACTGCAAAACTTACTGTTAAACTACAGTAATTGAGACAGTACATCATTGCCATAAATATAGATTTAAAGCCAAGAAATAAAGCTATATATTTTTGGGCGATTGTTTTGAGACAAAGATGTCAGGGCAATTCAGTGAGGAATTTTCTGTTTTATCATCAAATGGTCCCATGACAATTGGATATTTATATGTCAAAAAATGAACTTATACCCTTACCTCAAATTTTACACAAAACTTACCCCAAATTGATCATAGACATATATGTAAGCATAAAAACTATAAAACTTATAGAAGTAAAAATAGGAGAAAAATTTGTGACCTTTGGTTAGGCAAATATTTCATAGAAATATCATTCCAATGTGATCCATAAAGGAAAAAATTAAAAATTTGAATCTCATCAATAATAAAAAATTTTGATTTTCAAAACAAATGATATCTTAGAGAAAAATGAAAGGACAAGTCACAGAATGGGAGAAAACATCTGTACATCACATGTCTAGTAAAGAGTGTGTATCCAGATTATATAAAGAAAAATTGCACTCAATAAGAAGACAAATAACCCAATTACAAAATGTGCAAATGATTAGTTGGATATATTAACAACTAATATACATCTAAAATTATCTTCAGTACCATTAGCCATTAGGAAAATGCACATTAAAACTACAATATGATGCCATAAACTCTCATTATAATGGCTCTAATCAAAATAAGTGACTAAAGCCAAGTATTGGTGAGAATGTGAACAGAAAACTCCAGAAAACTTTTTGAAGTTTCTTTAAAGATTTAGTATAGAATCACCAATCCCCACAGCAATCCTACATATCAACCAAAGAAAAATGAAAACATACATATGCAAATGAAATGTGTACACAAATGTTAATAACAGCATTATTCATATTAGGCATAAACTGGAAGCGATCCAAATGTACATTAACTAATAAATGGAGAAACAAATACTATTCAGCAAAAAAAAGGAATGGACTTTTAATGTATACTACAACATGGATAAAATGCACATGCAAAATAACATTATGCTGAGTGAAAGAAGCCAGACACCAGGGACTACATATTGTTTGATTTTGTTTATTTGAAAATTCCCTAAAAGCAAATCCATGAGAAAGAATGTAGATCAGTAGTTGCCTGAAGCTATATGTGGGAGTGAAAATTAACTAAAAATTTGCTTGAGGCAGCTTTTTGTGGGGATAGAAATATTTAATAACTGGATCATGGTATATTTACATGAAATTATACATTTTTTAAAACCATCGATTTTGTAAACTTGCAACTTTCAAACTGGTTCATTGTGTAATTCTACAAATTTGCTCAAATAAATTTTTGTAAAATCTATTTACTTACAATAGGTGAATTTTTATGGTATATAAATTAAAACTCAATAAAACTATTAAAACAACACAAAGTAACAATATAGGGATTTTTTTAATGTTATGGCTAAGTCTCAATTTATCCAGGTGCTATAAAATCTGCACATTCTACAAATATTGAAATATACCTGAATTTGTGTAATGAAAGTATGAACCCAACATGATTTTATGTTTATGAAGTTTACGCAGCTGTTAAGAGTGTGGGCTCTTGAGTCAAACTCATGGTTTGAATCCCAGTTCTGCCATTTATAAGTTATAAGACTTTGGCAATTTATTTAATATCAAAGACTCAGTTATCTTTCCTGAAAAAATATTTTAAAATGAAAATGCTATGTTAAATCAAGTTAAAAGAACAAGTAGAAGGGAGTGAATGTAGTTCAAGCAGTTGAGTGCCTGCTTCCCACATGGAAGGTCCCAGTTTTGTTTCCTGGTGCCTTCTAAAAACAAAACACAAACAACAAGGAAACAAACGAGAAAACAGTTCAGGGGATCTCATGTGGCTCAGTGGTTGAGCGCTGGCTTCCCATATATGGAAGGTCTGGGATTCAATATCAGATCCCAGTACTTCAAGAAAAAAAGAAAAGAAAAGAAAAGAAAAGTAAAGAAAAAGAACAAATAGATTATTATGATCATGCAACTATATAATATCTCTACTTTATTACTTAGCACTCTGGCAGAAATATAGGGTACTTCATAAAAATTATAACATCCAGAAATTTAAAGATTTTCCAGGTTTATTGCTAATTTTAAGTTAGTCTTTTTTAAACAAATACATTTTATTGATACTTTTTAATAAAGCATAAATCCATCCAAAGTATACAATCAATGGTATTCGGTATAATCACATAGTTGTGCATTCATCACTTCTATCATTTTTAGAGCATTTTCTTTATTCCAGTAGTAAGTTAGACTTTCGTATAAATAAACTTACAAATCAGAAATGGATTTTTGTCTCAAAAACCGTGGTCATAATAGATGATAAGAATAGCTGTTTCTTAACTAATTATAACATCTTCCTGTTTTAGGAATTGTGATGATATTTGATCTTAGTCTTAGAATTGTTTCAACTTTACCTTTCCATGGATCCTAATCTTATTCTTCTTTGCTCAAGGGATTTGTGATTGGCTTCTGTTGTAATAGGCAGATTGTGATGAGTTTGCCAGTCCTTACTGAACATTAGAAGCTACCAATTTATTTTCAGGAGAGGCTTCTGTTTTTGATATGTTGGTTTCTGATTATTTCCTTCCCACTGTGGCTAATGTGCCCAAGTCACATGCTAGGAATACCACATTGCGTTCTAATACCTTACTTCTTGTTTCTGTAATATGTTGCTCCTTCAGGTAGTCTTCCTTATCATGTGATCCTTTAAGTGATATTTAAACTATGAATACAAAGAAAATACAGTCTAGCACATATTAAATGCATATTATACTGAATCTTTATGCTTCCAATCTCTATTCTTCAGCTCATCCTCTTTGGATTTTCCATCTCACCCTATTTGTTTTGGAATTCTGTCATTTTCACCAATGATGCCACCTTTGATGATACCCTCTCATATCATCCTGTATGACATGAAACAATATCTTTTAAAATTACCAATATGAGGAAATACTTTTTGCTACTTCTAACAGCTCATTTCTTCTCTCTATATATATATGTTTTTTTTACATTACTACCCCTTTCTATTTACATGGTAATAAAAGTGTCTATACATTTATAGATATAGTGATTTTCAGAAGTGTGTCATTTTAATTCTGCTAGGCATTTTCTTTTCTACTTTTTTTAAATGTGACACCTTTCTTAAAAGTGAGTAACAATTGAAAAATAGATGAAACTCAATTCCTTTGATTCAAAACAGAGAGGAGGTAAAAAATAAAAAATAAATAATAAATAATTTTAAAAGACAGGATTGGGGAATATTTACTCGAGTTTTGGGAAGAAACTTCTGAAGACTAAGAAAGAGACTCAGAAATCTCCTTCCAAATAAAACTACAATCATGTCACTGTTAGTTTGTACAACAAAAAATTTAAAAGCACATTGACTTTATACAACTTTATCATTAAGGTCTGAGTGTTTTAACAATCTCTCTGTACTTTAGGGTACAAATGAAGTCAAGTATTTCCTGTGATAATTTTCACAGTACCAGGTCAATGGCTAGTCTAGAGGCTCAAACATTTGTGTGTAAATTAATTTCAAAGGAGGATTATTACACTGCATCACTGAAAATGCCATCATGATTATATGTACACATACAATTTACTACATTAATTTATTATCGCATTGGGTTGAACCAACAATGTTTACATTAAAGAATAATAATTTTATTTAACTGAATTGACTTTAAAATTCCCCTAAAAAGCTGTCTTCAGTGTATTATAGATCTGGCTGAATCTAACATATTTCATTGGCCTTATTTAATTACACATAATTTAATGGTCTTCTAAGCACTGCTTATTAAATCCAAAAATTTCCATTTGAAGACCATTTTAATAGCTAATAAAACCATTAGTTTGATGAGACAAATATTGTTCTTTATCATGAGGTCATACAGATTCCATGTTTAAATAAAAGACCTAATCAGGAAATAATTCAACAGATCCATATTTGACTATATAAACCAAAGAAATAAAAAATTATTAGTTACATCTTTAATTCTGTGGAATTAAAATATAGGTGTTCTATATTAGGATGGAAATATAATAATGCAAATTTGAAAATGACCAAGAATATAGGACTGAGATAAGATGATATATATTAAGTTAAAATCTTACCTTATCCAAGATAGCTTTCTCCTACCTTTCCATTTTCTAATCAAGGGGGAAAAGAGATTGACATTAAAAGTGTAATAGGTGTGACAATATTAAAGCAAACTCAGAGACATTAAATTACAGTTTTTCTTTTCTCTGAGTCTAATTTTGTCTTGAATAATTACATTTCTTTTCTGACATATATATCACATCCAAAGTTTTGGTGTCGGTACTGGAAGAAGCAATTGAACACTGGAGCCCTCTTATAAGCAAAGTGAACATTTTCATAGAATGCTAATTTGATTGACCATATATTTGTTCAGGTTTAGTTCTATGATTATTTGTCAAGATTCATTATTAACATGCAATGCCATAATACTTCTGGATCTTATTATATATCAGATTAATTAACCTTCATCTGGTGATTCTGATTTTTTGCCTGAGATATATCCTGGTCACCTGTATACAATCCAAGTTGTAAAATAGATTTTGATATACACACAGAGATCAAGAACTATCAGAAAATGGAACAAAATTTTTAATCAAAATAAATTTTCCCTTTTTGTCACTTGTAGAACTTTCCTAAATTCAGTCTACTAAATGTTTAAAAATACCATAATCCAGTATATTTATTACAAATACAATAGAGGAGTAATAGTTACAGCAGAGATAAATGAAAATCTTTTCAGATTTTCTTTATTAATAAATCTTTATTAATCAAGTAGTATCCAACATGTAAACATATTCATTGATGGTGATCTCTGCCTTTCAAAAAGAATGTGTAAATTCTATTAATTGGAATAAAATAATTTCTAACATATGCTTGTTCTTTGAATTTAGACCATAAATTCAATAGGTTGCATTTTCCCACTCAAAATATTGACAAGCTTATGGTATTTTATTTTAAATATACTTATCAGTACAATTTGGCTAACTTACCAGTAGCAAGGATTTAGCAATCTGTTACTACAGTTTTTTGAAATGTAATAATTTACCCAACTATACATAGATAGAAGGTGAGAAAGAACTCAAAGAATTAAATTGGTTAACTTTTATCATCCATATTTTGTTGCTCTCTTCAAACTTATTTGATTTTTGTACCTTTTTCTCCCTTGACTCCTACAAATATTTGCTCCAGTCTACCTACTTACTCCTAGCAAAGTTAGTGAATAGACTGTTTATTAATTGCACAACTCTAATAACTTCAACTTACATTTTAATTCAATTTGTGCTAAATCCTAGCCTCTTTTAATTCCCAGGCTCATTTGTAATCCTGCTTTTAATTTTTTAAAATTTTATTGGTTATTTTAAAAATTATTTCATTTTCTAATTAATTTTATTTGGTTATTTTGTTGGCTTCATTTTTGCAGAGGTTTTGGATCACAGAAGGGTCACAACAATTAGCAGGGGAAGATGACTGGTGCAGGGTGTCAGTGATTGGGGATGCATGGGAAGGGGCATGCTGCTAAGGCATATGAATATGTTCAACTCCTTAACTTTGACTTTCTGGGACATAATGGCAAACTCCATCAACTGCCTCTTAATTTACTTATAGATTTCTAAATTGACATTGATTTAAAGAAAGAACATGGATTTTTCAGGCATCTCTTTAAAGCAGCCTTCACAGCCTTATTCCTCAAGCTGTAGATTAGGGGATTCAGCATGGGTATCACCAGAGTATAAAACACTGAAGCCATTTTATCAGTATCTAATGAATGATTACTGTGAGGCTGCAAATACATGAATAGAAGTGTCCCATAGAAAACTGTGACTACCATCATATGAGAAGCACAGGTGGAAAAGGCTCTTTTCCTTCCTTCTGAAGAATGTATCCTTAAAATGGACAAGACAATGTTGAGATAGGATACTAAAACTATAGTTGTGGAGAAAAATAAATTTGTAGCTGAAGAAATAAAGACTACTGTTTCTGGGAAGAAAGTATCAGAACAGGATAATGCTAACAGAGGAACATTATCACAGTAAAATTGATTGATTACATTGGAAGAACAGTAAGACACAGAGAATACACACAATGAAACCACAATAGCTGTAGAAAAGCTATAGAGGTATGTGAGAGATACTAGCAGACGGTAGATCCCTGAAGATACCACCACCATGTAGAGCAAGGGATTACAAATGGCCCCATAGTGGTCATAGGCTATCACAGCTACCGTGGAAATCTCAGCCACAATGAAAACGACAAAACCACCCAGTTGAGTAGCATATTCCTAATAGGAGGTGGTTTTCTTTTTTGCTAAGAAATTAATGAGCTTTAGGGGCAGTTATGCTAGAATTGCCAAGATTGATGATAGCCAAACATCGGAGGTAAAAATACATAGGGGTTTGAAGTTGAGAGTCAACACTGGTGAGGGTGATGATGCCCAGGTTCCCTACTGTCAGCCCATAGATCACCAGGAAGACCAGGAAGAGGGGAATCTGGAGCTCCGGACATTGTGAGACACCTATCAGAATAAACTCTGTCACCCGGGTGGAATTTCCAGCCATGTAAGAGTTTGGAGATTCAACTGTATGTGCAAAAAAAGAAGTGACTGTAAAATTCAAGGTATTATGTTCTAGGACTACATTTAGATGGCAAGGACAATTACTAGGGTGAGGTTTCCTTAAATTATGTAGTATTCTAACTCAATTATTAAATTAAAGCCTCTAAGTTTGGTAAACTTTGCAATTATTTGGGAGAGAGAAAAGCAAACTTATAGATGATCCAGAATAGTGCAACATTTAGGGTACGTTTTCTTCCTCTCAATCTTATTAAACTATGGCAATGTTATTAGTTCGCAATCATTTGAAACCACGATAAATATCTTATATCTCATGAAATGAGGGATAAAGTCTTGAGGTATCAAAGATGACTCTTATGTTTACCTAATCTGAGATTTCTTGCTTTATCTCAATAATAGATAATTCTACCAACAACTCGGCTTCATTCTCTGTATTCTAAGTGTACTTTAATTTATCAATTCTATTTTCCATGTATTAATTTTTTTCTTATTTGCCGTTTTACTTATTCAGAGAAGAATAGTTGGAGATATGTCCTCATATCTTCTTTTTTCAGTTTACTGATTTTTCAGCTTTGTAGAAATGACATCTCTGAAATGTTATCATTTCTGTAATTTCTTCACACTATGAATTATTACTTTTTCCTTCTCTGTCATGATCTTTTCTCTTCCTGCAATTCCTCATATTCTTTCACTGCCTTTTGTTTTTAAATACTTTTTATTACAGAATTTCATACTGTTATTTTTTAATTTATAAAATGTGTATGGCCATAATCTTTAGTATCATAAATTTAAAAATTAATGCCTTTGTTATTTTAATAATAAAAACATTCTTATTTTATAGTGTTTATATGATAATTTTGTAGCATATATTTGTCAAAGGTTTGATATGTTGTTTTAATATGGCTGAATATTTTCCTGTAGTTGTTTATTTTAAAGATAGTTACCTGCACCTAACAAAGTAAATTAGTCTCTTCCCAGCATAGTTCCAATGGTTCCAAAGAAGTTCTGTCATAGTCTCTTATGTATAGATTTCAAGCTAAGTTCCAGAGTATCAAGACTGTATCATCATATATGCCTGATCTCTAAAAGTTAAGAGCTGTGTCCATTTTTTCTCTTCTAGAAAGAATAGATTAGTAAGAAAAATAGAAAACAATTCTGCAGTAGGAAAAACAATGAAAAGACAGCATAAAAAGAATCTTTAAAATAAGATCAAGATAACACCTAAATGTCAAATATGTGATACCAATTTCTTTGACACCCAACGTCGTTCTTTCTCTTAATTTCTTTGAATCATTCTCTTTACTTATTTACCAAGTATTTGTTGAGATCCTGCTCTGTGCCAGGTAATGTTCAAACTT
>JAKSZT010054085.1:660708-700437 GCA_026826555.1 Tolypeutes matacus | reverse complement strand
CCAGGGAGAGTATATTGGATATCTGTTAATTATTCTCTGAAAATCCCATTAGGAAAAAGTTAAAAGTGTTTTGTACCTGATCCAAACATTAAATAAATTTTACAATATTACCAAACACTGGACATCAGAAATATGCTTTTGTTAGTGACTGAGATATACAAAATCATTAACTTAGGAGGTATACTACACACAAAGACATATACATTCACATAAAATTTGTAAGTAAATGAAAGAATAACTTCTCAAAAAAGAAATTATGCAATATTTAATATAAACATCCATTAATAGAAATTTTGCTGGATATAGATTGCAGGTTGACATAAGATAATATCTTGTGCTTGGTATTACTTCTGCCAAGAAATCTGTGGTCATTCTTTTCTTTATTCCTCTGTATGTAGTGTATCTTTTATCTCTGGATTCCTTTAAAGATTTCTCTTTAGAGTTGGTTTTCAGAAATTTGATTGTGATATGCTATGGCCTTGTTTTCTTTCTGTTTATCCTGTCTGGAGTTCTTTGAGCCCTTATACCTCCAGGATTTTACTTGTTTTATAAATTTGAAAAAATTCTTGTGGAGAATGTTTGTTTTTCTGCTCCATTCTATTCTTTTCTCCTGGGCCTATAGTTAAATGTATGTTAGATACCTTCCTATTGTTAATCAGGTCACTGAGACTGGTTTTTTGTTGTGTTTATTTCAATATTTTGTTTTCTCTATGACTTCATATTTTGTATAATCTCTATTGCAATATATTTACTTTTCTTTACTTTTTCAGTGGATAATCTGTTGTTACTCTCATTCAATAATTTTATATTCATACCTGATATTGTATTTTCATCTCTATAGTTCCTTTTGTTTATTTCTTAATCTTTTTTTAATGTTCTCCTTTTGCTCTTGTTTTCTGTTAAATCACTGAACATATTGAAGATATTTTTAATAGTTGTTTTAAAGTTCATATCTACTAATTGTCTCAACAGCTATTTCAGTATCTTGTTAATTGACCAAAACTTGTTCCTACTTTCTCATATGAGTAGTTTTTGGATTAGTTGCTGAATATTGTGAATTTTATGTTAACACATGTTATATTTTGTCATGTCCTTAGGAACAGTGCTGATTTTTTAACCAGGGATCTCATTGTTATTTTTGAAGCTTGTTTTCAAGCTAGACAGATAGATCTAAAGTAACTCGGTCCTCTGGGATCTTTACTGTATGCCCTGGTGTTCAACAAGGGCCATTCTCTCTAGATCTTTGGGACTCTAAAGCAGTCCTCTCTGCGCTCAGTGATTTGTTCAGCTGATACATTCCTAGTCATTCTCTTCACAGCATGTGGAGTTTCCCTGCATGTATGCACAATTAGCACTGAGCCATAAACTGAAGGAGACCCATTTTAGATTTGTGGAGCTTATTCTGTGAATAGTTCCCTCTTAAAAGGTACTCTGTTCTCTAAATTTTGACTGCCACAGCTTCCACAGAATCTAGTATTTGTTTCCTCTTTTCAAGAAGCCCATTGTTTACTGCTTTGAATTGTACTGGAATCCAGTAAGGAGGTAGGTAGCCAAGAGTATCTACGGGCTCATCTTTCTTTCTTATCTCTTTTTTTGAGACACAGCCCTGTTCTGCCTGATTTGGAAACTTTTCTTTCCTAAATTTGTGCAGCTTTTCTATCTGTTTATGGTGGAGGTTAAGTCTGACCCTAACTGTTCTGTAATGAAAGGGATCTGATGTACTATAAGAAAATTGTTATTAAGAATTATGCATTCATAAGCTTTCTAATCAATAGTCACTGCTGTTTTAGCCTAGAATTGTGAATGATTAACTTGTCCTTTGTCTTTGGAATGTTATAACATTTCTATGCAGGCAACCCTATCATCTATTACCCAAAAAATAAATGTTTAGAAGAAGCAAGCAACCAAACATGATATTTACACATCCTGTTTGTATCCCCTGTAAAACTCAAAGCTAAAAACCTTTATGTTCCTGTTCAGTGTACCGTAAATAGAATCAAACAAATACCCCCACCGGGTAGATTCAGTTATTTCGATGAGGTCATTTCTCACGAGATGCAAGACCCACTGGAGTTCTGAGGTTCAGAAACCCTTAAAAGGGATGGTTCCCAAGTTGCCAGTCAGAACCTCACCCAGGAAGGCACGCTTTGCTTGGGACCATTTTTCCAATTGAGGCAAAAAGCCCCCCCAGCCACGTGAGAGCTCAGATGTTGAGTTTTCCCCCGTTTTGGTGAGTGGTTGTATATATTTTCATTCTTCCTATGTCTTTAATTAATTACTCTTCTTTTTTGTGATTGCACAATTGTTATAATAATTTAATATAACCTGAATCTCATTTGATTGAATTAAACTGCCTTTGCATAGCATTTAGAGTTTTTGTCTCTTCCTCAGCAAAACATTTAATAAAACTGATTCTGTATAGCATTTAGAGTTTATTCCTCTTCCTTAGCAGAAGAAGAGCATAACCTGAGAGCATTTTGACTAGAAATGTCTGTATGTTTATCTAATTTTAAATGCAAAATGAAACTTTCTTAAAAAGACAACAGGCTTTTGGTGCACTCTGTGAGGCGTGCATATTGTGATTGAAGTTTAGTAAGTCTTATGTAAAAATGCTGAACATTACGTTGTGTAAGGATGGGGAAAGACCAGAGCAGGGTAGATATGGCATGATTTCAGTGTAATATATGACATTCTATCACCCTAAATACAAGATAAATTTATAAATTTCTGAAATAATAATTTTTTTCATGAATTTTTGCTGAATTTAGTGAATGGCCTGAATTTCTTATCTGGGCTGACCTATTAAATATGTTAATTTGAAAATTAAAAATGTTCAATAAACCCTTAGATCACAAGTGAAAATATTTTTTAATGTATTCCCTTTTTTTCTTGTTTTCTTTTGTGGTCTTACCACTATTATTAATGGAGCAACTCCACTTAAAATGGTAACACTGGAAGCTGTAAAACTATGTCTCATGACAGAAACACCAAAAAAAGTATTAACAAAAATTGTCAGAATCAACTTGGAACTCTTGAAAACAACCAGACCTTTACAGATACCACGTGTATGCTCAATCAAGAAAATATTGACATAAATATGGTAGGAGAATTTTATGCCACTTTAACTTAGCCTTGTTCCATTACCCTCCCAGGCATAGTGGTGTTGTTTTAATTACAGTCTGTGTTCCCATGTTGGTAACTGTTCTGGAATTAGCAGAACAGACATTATTATCAAGGAATGGTTTTTGTCTGTTTGGTCCTGTTTGGAGATAAGCATTTTCAATCCATTGTCTTCCTAAGTCCTCAACATATAGCCGCCTGTGTGACCTAGACCTAAGATAAAGGTTAACAGCCCTCCCCAGAGGGGAAAGAATGCATAGATGGTGTCATAAACTATAATCTTCCCAAAGCACTAAGTGTCCTTGGTAAATGGCCTTCTTATGAACTAGTTGAAAACATCACCACACCCTACGTGTGTTTCATGTGACCCTAGCAGGAATCCTATTCTCATACCCTGTGGAAGTTCCTTGTACTGATCCCCTTATATATCACATCTCATTTTCTCATCTCTTTGCTGAGAGTTATCTTCATTCTCTGAACTGCTGCCATCAGGGTTTCTCTCCTGTCTGTAAGGCCCAAAAAAGCTTATGAATAACTAAATAACGGGTGTGTTTTTTGGTCTTGTAGCTGTACCAACTCATGCCCTTCAGGTGTTGGGCTGTAACAAAAATGTAGATATGAAAATATCTCAACATTTTCCTTTTGTTCCAAGTTCATACATCACTTTTTCAACATTAGGTTATTTACCAATTATCACCTTTAATAAACCTTTTAGTAATTTCAATCAAGCATCCTACATTTCTTTTTTTCCCTATTTCTACAACTCTCATCCACTTGCCATTTTCCCCCCTTTCACTATACATTGATTTTTTTCCTAACAGATATCTGTGTATCTGGAATATGGCCATGAGAATCAGCACATGGGGCACTAAGTTTCTCATGAGGAAGGAAATCAAATTTACTGACAACAGATCAAAATTGTCAAGTCTGTTTCACATGTGTCTGAAGACTGCATAGAAAATAAGGAATGAACATCACAGTAGAAATGACTGATTAGTGATGGACAAAAAATAATTCATTGTGTCATCAGGAGACAGAGATAAATCTTTGTCTCAGTTTTGTTTACTGTGTTATTTTAGGGTCAGAAAACAAAATGAAAAGAAGATTGAGAAAATCAATGTCCTTAAACAAAACTTACATAAACATGCACAGAGTTTATAGATGAAGAATATGTTTCCCATCAGAGGATGAGTGAGGTTCTATAAGGAATCATATAATCAGAATCAACTTGGCTAGGTTATGGCATCCAATTGTTTGATCAAGGAAGCACTGGAGTGATTGTTACTATAAGGATATATCATAGACTTAAATCATTTGTCATTTGATTACATCTGTTTAAGTGTCCTAGGTGACTAAAAGCAGATACCATGAAAAGGGTTAGCTTAAATAATGGGAATTAATTAGCTTACATTTTAAGGCCAGGAAAATATCCAAACCAAGGCATTATCAGGCAGTGTTTTCTTCTTGAAGACTAGCTAGCAGTGATCCTTGACTTCTATGCCACGTGGCAAGAGACATGGAGGCATCTGCTGGTGTCTCCTTTCTCTACTGGGTATTGTTGACCTCAGCTTCTTGCTTCCATGACTTTCTCTCTTTGCCTGCATTTCATTCTCTTATGAAGTACTCCAGTTAGAATATTAAGACTCATTCTGACTGAGATGGGTGACACCTTAACAGGAATAGCCTTATCAAAATGTCCTACTTAAAATGGTCCATGCCCACAAGAATGGATTAGACTTAAGAACATGTTTATCTAGGGTACATACAGCCTCAAACCACCATCTACAAATTACAAAGGGCATTGCCTTCAGCAATTCCAGGAGTTTCCTCATCTAGTCAGATGCAGCCATATAGGGAGAACTGAGGATTTCAGCCATCAGAAAGAATAATTTTTATGACTACTTCAGCAAGCCCCTTCCTTTTGTGGGATCCAACATCACCTTCATTGGAATTTCCAACTTGTGGTTTGTCATATAGAATTAAGACTTGCCAATCCTCATTCTCTGGTGAGCCAATTTTTACAATAAAACACTTAATATTTATACAATAATATGAATGACCTGTCAGTCTGTTTCTCTGGGGAATCTGACTAATACAGAAGGAAAGAAGTGATATGTAATTGTTATCTAACAACAAGAATTAAATTATGAATATAAGGGAAACACTCTATTTGTGTTTTATAATTACTCTTTGTTCTGGAGTCAAAGATAGTGAAACTGTGCCTATTAAAAATAGTTTCAGGGAAGCGGCTGTGGCTCAATCAGTGGGGCTCCCGTTTACCATATTTGGTTCCCGGGGCCTCCTGGTGAGGGCAGGCCCACCCGCACAGCGTGGTTGGCTGACCCAGTGAGCACAAGCAGCAAGGGGGGGATAAATGAATAAATAAATAAAATCTAAAAAATATATATATTTTCATGCCAGCCAAGAATTCTGTATGTGGCAAAGCTGTCCTTTAAAAATGAGAGTGAGTTCAAAGTCTTCACAGACAAACAGAAACTGATAGAATATGTTATCAAAAGACCAGATTTGGGGGTGGATGTGACTCAAATGGTTGGGTGTCCGTCTCCCATATGGAGAGACCTGGGTTTGAGGCCCAGGACCTCCCGGTTAAAAAAAAAAAAAAAAAAAAAGACCAGATTTGCAAGAGATACTAAAGGGGATGCTGCAGCCTGAAAGCAGAAAACAAAGGTGAGAGATTTGGAGAAGAGTTTAGAAATGAAGATTATTAGGAAGGGTAAACTAAAGGATAAGAAGACAGACAATAGAACAATATGACAACAGAGAGCTGAAGGACAAAATGGATGAAACTATTCAAAGTTTTCAAGTAGCACTTCGTATCTATTCAATGAACCCTGAAATATGGAAAGAAGACTTTTCTTGGGCACGAACACTCCAGGAGAAGCAGAAAGTGCACAGAGTGAATCATCAACAGAAGTAACAGATTTCTCACCAAGGCCAATTCCTGACTATGACGTTGAAAGTGATGAGATTGTTGCTGTTTGTGCAGCTATTGCTGAGAAACAGAAGACAGCTTCAACATATAAAACAATGGTTATTGTGTCTTCTCGGACTGTAGAGACTGTAACTGAGAAGGAAGATGGTGCTCCAACACCAGATGGCTCAGTTTTTATCAAAGCCCGATGAAGAACAATGCATAGCATGAAATATTTGAATCTGTCTTTTTTTTTGTATTATCATTTAAAGTTTTAGACATAGGAACATTTATTCTGGAGAAACGGGGCAAACTTCCTGTTTGTAAGTTTTTCAGATGAAGCATATAAATCTAAATGGTAACGTTATTGTATAGTGTCTGGACTATGCTTTGATAAGTTATGGTTTATACTTAAGATTAGAATTCTGAGCAAAATGTTTTTGATGTATAAATTTAATTTAATACAAATATATGGATGGTTACATTTTAAAGACACAACTTGAAAAGCAAATTTTTGAATAGTAAATAACTTGGCCAGTGTTATTAAAATGTTGACTCATTAACCTTTGTTTTATGAGACAGGAAATAAATATTGCTTTCTCTCCTAGAAATATATTGCTGTTACTACTCACTCTGTTTTCCTTGCTTTTTAGAGTATTTTTGTAACAAGGATTAAAGGTTTTTAATATTCATTTTGATGCAAAGTTGCGTTTTTGTTATATGTGGAATCATTGAAAGTTCAGCCAAAAATGCATGCAAATGTAAACATTCTGAAGTTTCTCTTAATTCTGATTTGTCCTTAAGTTTTTGGCTTTAAAGAAGTAATAATAATGGTAGTTGCCTTCTTCAGTATTTGTTACATGTGTGAAATACTGATAAAAGTCACAATGATGGTTTTATTTTTTAGATTATTACTATAAGTAGGTTAGTCTTTACTACAAATGAGTCATTTTTGAAATGCGCATTTTTAAAATGAGTGACTTTTACAGATACATAATAATAAATTGTACTGCTACATTTAAAAAAAATAAGGGATGATGAGGGAGAAGAAGTGGGGTACACGGGAATCTCTTATACTTTAGATGTAACATTTTTGTAATCTAAAACCTCTTTAACAATAAAGTTTATTATATTTAAAAAATTTCAAGTATATTTCCTTGGCCATAGTTTATTAGAAAGATATTGAAAATATTGAATATAAGGAATATCAAATACAAATGTTGAATATGTTCTTAAAGACCCTGTGGAAGGCATTTTTTTTTTTTTACCTCTCTGTTCCTTAAGCTATAGATTAAAGGGTTAAGCATGGGGATAACTAAAGTGTAAAACACAGAGGCTATTTTGTCAATATCAACGGAGTGACCAGATTTGGGCTGTAGGTACATAAATAGTAGGGTCCTATAGAACACAACCACCACTGTCAGATGAGAGCCACATGTAGAGAAAGCTTTTTTCCTTCCCTCAGCAGTATTCATTTGAAATATGGCTATCAGAATCAGCATGTAGGACACTAGGTCTACCAGAAGGGAAGAAATCAAATGAAATGCTGAAAATGTGATGGCCAACATTTCTAGTTCTTCAGCATTTGAATACAGCATAGGTAACAAGGGAACTTAATCACAGTAGAAATGACTAGTGATATTAGAGACACAGAAGGTCAATGTAAAAGTCTTAATGGTGTACATCAGAGATAGAAAGGTGCTGTATAGGTAGGGGATACCCACAAGCACATAACAAAGTCTCTGGGACATGATAAAATTGTAGAGCAGAGGGTTACAGATGGTCACGTGTGGTCATAGGCCATGGCCGACAACATGAAAAGTTCACTGATAATGAATATAATGAAGAAAGCCATCTTTGTGGCACAGGGATATAAGGAAATGGTATTTTGATACACAACAAAATTTACCAGCATCTTGAGACGAATGACCGTAGAATTATCTAGATCAATGAAAGCCAGGTGTCTGATAAAAAAAAAATGCATAGGTGTGTGGAGGCAAGAGTCCACCTTGGTCAGGATGATCATGTCCAGGTTGCCCACCACTGTGACCATGTAAATGATGAGAAATACCCCCAAAGAGGGGAACCTGCAGTTCAGGGCACCTTGTGACTCCTAGTAGAATGAATTCAGGAAACACTATCAGATTCTGTTGACCCATTTTATCCAGTTATTTCTTCTGGAAAGAAAGAATATTTGCTATTAGTTTTCATATAACAGTATCTAATCTTAAAATTTGTAGACAAAAAGGAGAATATTTCTTCACAGATAGAAAAATAATCTCCATATCTGATTTTGAAGTTAAAATAATTCCTTTCCCAACCTGGGGATCCATATGAAACACATTTTGCACAGACACAAAACTGACTAAACCCTAAAGATAAGTCAACACTATTTGGAGTATATCCATGGATACTAAAAACATATAGGTATTAATACAGAAATATCAGACTCTTATTTCATCTACACAATGAAATCACAGTTTATCTTTAGTATACTTGGTATTTGCATGAGATTTTGATGTTCTGAACAAAGGATGCACAGTGAAGATGAATCAAATAAAATTTAACTCTCAAGGCATGGCCAATGCCCTGCATGTGATCTTTGCAACATGGTCATACAGTGATTGGTTTTTGTGTATGTTTGGAAAGCATATGATCATAAATGGGGGCAAGAGCCACCTTCTCTTTCCATTCTGTCTTCTGCTCCATTGCACTTCTATAATACAAAGTAGCACTGTCATGTCTGGAGGTATTTCTGGGGTCCAACTAAGTCAGAATTTAGTTAATAATAATTCATATGAGATTTAGTGAGTGCATCTATATGGTTGAAATCAGTAACATATTTCATTAAATGACATGTACTTTTCCTGATGTGGAATTGTCTTCTAAAGCTTTCCTACTACTTAGTAGGCTGAGATGTGTTTGTAATTTAATTAATTAAAATTTTAATGCATGGATTTTATTAATTACGCAACCATTAAAGTTTCTTCATATCTGAAATTTGTTTTTGTTTAATTTTCCTCTGAAATAATATTCACATTTATGCACAAATTTACATTTATAATTTTACTGCTCTTTTATTAAAAATACCTCAACTTGTATAAAATTCCAGTCCATGAGAAACAGATGAATACTTGCAGAATTTTATGCTTTATATCAATATTAAAATATTTGACTATTTAAATATTATGTCTATTTCCTCTAATTTAATATTGTGGAAATGATAAGAGCTACAAGATATTTAAAATATTTACTTGTGCTTTTAGTATGTCATATTTTGCAAGCTATCATTTTATTTCGAGAACTTCACAATGAAGAATTTAGAGTATAGCATTGGGATTTTCAAACATTTCCATGGTAAAACCTGGTCTCTTCATTTTTACATTTTGACAAGGCAAATCAGTAAGTCAAAGTTGGAAATACTCTGATTGAAACTATTGAAGAAACTTTAGCCTAATCCAGTTGGATTCCCTTGTAAGCTTCTCTCATATTCAGTATGCACTCAATGAAAGCCAAGGTTTCTGCGAGCATTATTTCTCAATTGGACTGGAAAATAGAGTTTAATATATCCAGTCACATAAAATTCAGGATATAATTATTATAATATAATAGAATCTCTAGATTTAGCCTTCACAACTATTATTGAGGCCCTAAAGATTGGAACAATTGCAGTTGTGAGTCACCAACATGAGGCAGTTGTCAAGGAGAGATGATTTTCAGTGCTATGCTGGCTAGAACTTTCATAAAACTGACAGGAAATCTAGGAATCTGCAAATTTTTGGTGTCTATTTTGCCAGTCTGATTGACAATACTGGGGGACAGGGCAATTCTTGAAATTGGGGCCACCTCCATTCCTTCTTAGATGACTTTGTCTAAGTTCTCTATTGAGTCTCATTCTAACTGTAAGCCTATCTCCATTTGAAATCTGTATCTCAAACTTGCCATTTCCTGGGACCTACTATGTTAGGATTTTGCTGTATAATAGGAGATGCTCTGGATTGAGCAAATGAGTTGATATTTCAATACTGAATATAACACTTTGATGTCTTGAAGGCTTTACCAAGAATTCTTCTAGTGTTTGAGTCTATCTACATTTTCATTCTCAATTACTAGCTACCAGTTAAAATGTTTGGATTCTTCTACCCTGACCATTCCTCTGGCATGGAAAATAATATTTCAGAATAGTAATGAAAATCTTAGAGTATACGTGTTATTACCTTCATTTAAGGATAACTATGAAAGCACACAGGATACAGGAAAAAGAAAACGATGATTTTTCAATTTTTAGACATGGTGATAATTAGTTAGAATTATTTTGGATTTAGGGTTTTCTGCCACTCTATAACTCATAAAAAGCACATTATTTCTTTGTCAGCCTGCTCAGTTTGTATTGCCTATTCTGAAAATCCAGACCGAAGAATTATTACTGAGTAGGAAAATACATGCAAACAAACAAACAAACAAACAAATAAAATACAAAAAACAACAACCACAACAACTAAAGCTTCAAGGGGTTTTCATGAGAAATGCTTATCTAAAATTTATTCCCAGTTTATCAAATATTGTATGGTACATACTTGTTCTAAAAGAATATTTTTTATTTATCAGATATTACTTAGGACCTACACTAAAAATATATATTGTTTGTCTAAAATTCAAATGAAACTGGGTGCCCTTTATTTCATCTGACAATTTTAACCTTAATAGATTCTATTAGATAAGATCAGTGATGAAATTTTCAGATTTTTCTAACTTGTAATATCTTCACTTGTAATATCCAGATGCCACTATCATGTTACATAAATCAAGTGAATCTGTGCTATATGAACAAAAGAGATAATGAATATTAGGGATGTATGTGAAGAAATCAGCTGTCAGTAACTATGGTAGTGTCTGCAATCAGAAGCCAGGAGTTCCAAGAATTTATCCAAGTGATCTCAGAATTAAAGACAATTTTTACAACCCACCTTTAGTGAAGAGCCAATTTTCTTTTCTCAAAATATGCTTCCTTTTCCTTTGGTAGTAAGAATTTATCGTTTCCCTCCCTAGTTGTGATGTTCCCTAAGGAGGTAGCATGTAATTCATTGATTATCCCCAAATCATCAGAGACTTAAAAAAAAATGTTTTAAAGTGTCTGCTAATTAACCAGGCCACCCTACATATATTCCCCAGTGAGAAAAGATAAGGGGCAGTTCAAGGAAAGGAATAAGGCACGAATGATCTATACAGTCCCATGGAGACACACATATTTAAAGGTATTCATTCACTTAGAGACAATGACTAAAGTGACAATGGAAAAAAAAGGTATGTCAGCTCAATCTAATAAAACTGGGAAAATGTAAAGTCATGATGAATAGTAAATGTTATTATAATTATTACATATGATTTTTGACTTTGTTATTCAAAGACAAATATGTAGTAGACCCTAAGTTATAAATATATCATCAATACATACACATGAAATAGATATTACTGCTTGTGTATTCAGAGAAAATCAAGATCAGGTAAATTGTATCATTTTTCTGAAGTCACACAATGAATAACTAAAGGATTTTAAATTAAAGTCACTTCTTTCCTAGTCCATGTTTCTAAATGAGTTGTATATATTCCTTGTCCTTTGATATGACAAACACATAACAACATGCTAACAATAAATGTCCCAATAATAGTATTTCCTGAACTGAGATCCCAACACTTTTGAATAATGTTCACCCATGTTGTGTTTGGTTTTTTGATATAACTTCTTTTTTCATATGCCATTGTGTATATACAGGCATACTTCAGAGCTATTATGGTTTCTGTTTCAGACCACCACAATAAAGCAACTATTGTAGTAACATGATTCACATGAATTTTTGTGGTTTCCTAGTGCATATAATAGTTATATTTCCAGTATATTGTAATCTATTAATTGTTTAACACCATTATGTCTGTGGCAGTTTGAAGCTGGGTGGACTCCAGAAGATATTGTCCTTAGAGTTAATCCATTCCTGTGTGTGTAAACCTATTGTGAATGGGACATTTTGATTAAATTTTGTTAAGGGAATTTCCTTTTGATTAGATCACTTCAGTAGAGCATGACCCAGTGTGGGTCTTCATCTTTTTCTGGAGTCCCTTATAAATGGAGGAATAAGAGCCTCCGAACAGAAAAAAGTGGCAGAGACAGAAAAACCCTGAGAGGTTGAGAAATAGGTTCCAGAGGCTGGAGGTTGGAATCAGGGGAGCACAGAGTCACAGAAAGAGACCCTTTTGAGGCTGAAAGAGATGAGGCCCAATAGAAGAGGGGAGAGATGAGCCATATGCCTGATCTCCCACATCTGAGCATGGGGACAAAGTAAGCCTGGAGGAGAAGGAGAGACCAGCAGTGCTCACATTATGCCCTGCCATGTGCCTGATGCCCACAGTGCAACTTGGTGAGACAACATCTCTCAATGATGCATTGATATGGACACTTCCACAGCCTCAGAACTGTAAGCTTTTAAACTAATATAGGAGATCATTTAGGATGTTTCTTAGTGTTACCATTCCCTGTGAATAAAGTCAATGGAAAGCTACTACAACTCAATTGAGGCAGGATTATTAATGGCCCATATGCTTCAGGAATGAAGATTTGGGTCACCTCATCATGCAAAGAACCATGATCCACTGAGGTACTTGCTGAGGGTAAATAGAATATGGAATGTGTAGTGGAAGAAGGTAGTTATAAATATGAGCTATGACCTTGTGACCAGTTGCATAAACAAGGACTGTAATTGTTATCGATATTTCTTCCTTTTTGATGCAGACATACATATGTGTGTTTTCTCTTTATCATGTAACATACATTGTATTAACCTTATACTATGGTGTTTAAATTATGGGGTATAAACGATAATAGTGAATATCACCCAAGGACTTGCAATACATTCTGGGGAAAGGGTCAGTGCCTTTCCAGGTATATGCAGGACAGTTGAATTACCTTAAGCAAAAGTACACTATATTATTCTATTTGTTTAGAGATTAAGTAAGGTTTAATTATGGTTGCTGTGTTGACAGGGGTGGACGTTGATGGTCATTTTCATGTGTTAACTGGTATAGGTTATGGTGCACTATTGTTTGGTCAAGCAAGCAACACTGGATGATTGTTATTGTGAGGGTATTTCATGGACGGATTTAAATCATTATTCAATTGATTCCATCTATGGCTGATTACATCTATAAGTAATGAAGAAGATTGCCTACATAAATGAAAGGAGTCTCCTCATCCAATCAATTGGAGGCCTTAAAGCAAGAACCGAGGGTTTCAGCAGTCAGAAAGAAGAATTTCTATCTCTACTTCAGCCACTGTCCTCTTTCTGGGGAATTCAACATCACTTTCATTGGAGTTTCAATTTGCAGCTTTCCCTACTCAATTTGTATTAAACAGTCCCCATAGTCACAGGAGCCAATTCCTTAATTAGCCTCCTAAGATACATGTGTGCATATGTTTGTGTGTAATTCTCTGGAAAATCTTGACTATTATACCCTATGATATGGCAATTCTACTACTAGATGTATACCCAAATAACTGAAAATTGAAACAGATATTCAAACAAATACTTTCACAGGATTGTTCATAAAAAACACTATTCACAAAGCCAAAAGATAGGAAAAAAACAAATGTCTAC
Organism: Tolypeutes matacus; assembly: GCA_026826555.1. Classification (NCBI taxonomy): domain Eukaryota; kingdom Metazoa; phylum Chordata; class Mammalia; order Cingulata; family Chlamyphoridae; genus Tolypeutes; species Tolypeutes matacus. Next base: position 686,739 of record JAKSZT010054085.1, on the reverse strand, counting down.
CAACACATGTATAGATAAGCTAAATGTGATGTATCCATGTGTGGCATTTTGATATTATTTATGTTTTCCAAAAAGATATTATGTTTATAAAGTGGTTGGCTCCTCTGGGCATGATGCCTTTTGATTGCATTAAATTAAAGGTTATGTTTGTTTACTTGATTAAACTAAGATTCGGGCTTTGATTCAGCCATGTCAGTAGGACGTTGAGTCCCCACACCCTTGGTGGGCAGACACTCACACAGTAAAAGACACTGCAGAGGAAGAGAGACAGCTAATTGGACACTGCAGAGGCCTCAGGAAAAGAGATAAGCCTGATAGTCTACAGCTGACCTTGTAAGAGAGCAGAGCAGCTGAGCCCAAGAAGAAATGAGCGCAAGGGAGAGATAAACCTTATGCCAGCCCACAGCTGAGATCAGAAGAAGCAGGGACCACGTATCCTTAAGGGCAAGAAGAAAGGCTGGACTCTGGCAGACATCACCTGCCAACTTGCTTCAACATATGGCCAATCACTTTGGGTGAGAAAGTATCTCCTATGGTACCTTGAGTTGGATTCTTTAGGGCCTTGTGACTGTAAGCATCTACCCCAAATAAATACCCTTTATAAAAGCCAACAGAGTTCTGTTACTTTGCATCAGCACCACTTTGGCTCACCAAAAAACCATGGAATGTCAATATTACTCAGTCATACAAAAGGATGAAGTATGATATATGGTGGATGAACTTTGAAATTATTATGTTGAGTGAAAGAAGGCATATGTAAAAGGTCATATATTTGATGATTCAATTTATATGAAAAATCCAGTTTAGGTAAATCTATAGAGTCAGAATGCAGATTACAGGATGCAAGTTTCTTGAGAAAGGGCAAAAGTGGAGGGACATCTTAATCAGCAGAGGGTCTCCTTTGCTGGTGCTGAAAAGAATTTGGAATTAGTGCTAGTGATTACACTACTTTTATGTGTACTAAATGCCACTGAAATGTACTCTTTATAATGATTATTTTTATGTTTTGTGAATTTCACTTCAATACAAAATTATTAGGAATATACATTTGACATCATTTTTATGTCTATTTTTTATTTATGATGTTTATCATATGCTTCTCTTTATCCTTTTCATTTGAGTTCTAGTATTTTTAGAATTGTATTATATTATGAATAATCCATAAAATAAAATGTCAATGCAGACATAGATTTTGGCATTTGGCTAAGGAAAAAATAATTATGCATTAAATGTGCTTTTCATATTACCAATCAAATTTTTATTTCATAAAAACATATTGTTTTTAAGATTAATTCATTATATGTTTTTATTGTGGATGTTATTCTATTGTATGAATATTCCATAATTCTGTACCCATTCTTCAATTGATGGACATTTGAATTTGGAAATTTCCATTATGGAAATACCTAATATGAATATTTTTCTATATTTGTGGACATATCAAATCATTTATCTTGGAAAATATCTGAGTGGAATTAATGGATCATAAGGTAAATATATATCTAAATATATATCTAATTCTATAAAACATAAACACAAGCTTTCCAAAATTATTATAGCATTTTACATTCCCAACAACTTTGTATTTGAGTTACATTTGTTCCTCATCCTCATCAATATTAGATGTAGAAAGTTTTGTTTTATTTTAACCATTGTAATTTGCAGAAACTGATATTTCATTGTTATTTTATTTTTCATTTAACTGGTGTTTAATGGTTGTGAACTCTTTTCCATGTACTTACTGGCCATAAATGTATCTTCTTTTTTATAATGTCTAAAATTTTTATACATTTGAAAACTGGATTACTTTTTTATTTTTAATTAATTTCTAGATGTAACATTTTGAGATGTTTGTTGTGAATATATTCTCCGTTTCATTTCTCCATTAAGTTTCCAATATTTTCCTTTGAAAATATTATTGTTTTAAATTTATGCTTATTTTTATGGTGCAACTAAATAAAATTTTAAATCATATGAAAGAGAGTCAATTTTATTTTTAATTTATTTTTTAGTTTTTTATTTTTCAATATAGCTAACCAAGTTAATGTGTCATTATTTGTTGAAAGGAATTTACCTCCCCATTTGAATTGCCTTGGCCTCTTTTGTGGAAAATCAGTTGACTCTATATGTGTTTGTCTATTCCTAGGCTTTCTGTTCTGTTTCCTTATTTTATTTTGTAATTTTAGGCCAATAACATACTATCCTGATTACTGAAGCTTGCAAATATACAATGTTAATAGTCCAATTTTGTTCTTTTACAATGTTGCTTTAGTATTGTAGGTACATTGCATTATCAAGCAAAAGTTAGAATTCAATTGTGAATACCAACCTCCTTGAATGTATTTTTTAGTTCTTTACATGAACGTGTGGGGAATTGGCATGTTGAAAAATGCTGAGTTTTCCAACATATGTATATATTATATCTCTCCATTTATTTGTGTTTTCTTTCATTTCCCTCATCAAATTTTTTTTTTTATTTTGTAGAGTAGTGGAATTATATGTCTTTTGTTCATTTTATTACTAATTATTTTTTTTAATTTTCCATACAACTGTATTATAATGTTTTTAATTTATCAGTTGTTTGCTTCTATTATCCAATTTATATTTTATATACAAACCTTAACATCCTGAAATTTTTGTAAGTCCACCTAATAAAACCTATATTTTTGCATGTTCTTTAAAATTTCCATTTAGACTATCATGTGTTTTTTTTAATCCATATTTAGGCCTTGCATTTCTTTTTCTAGGGATGGAGAAAAGATCTGCTGCCCCAGATCTTTATCAGATCTCAGATCTGCTTCCTCAGATCATAGTACCAAACCCATCTGCTAGGCTAGGAAACCATCCTCCCTCAGGATGTGCTGTAGGTGGTGGTAGTGGGTATTAAAAACAAAAGATCTCTTCCTCTAGGAGAGGGACAGAAACTCTCCACACCCAGGACTAAACAAACATCTGTTACTGGGGAAAAGATAGAGTCAAAACTATTTGCCTCTGGGAAGGAGACAGGGAACACTCTTGGGTTCAATATCTTTCAATGATACTTGCATAACTGTATTAATCTAGGAAGCGGCAAACATTCCCCACCCAAGATCTCCACAGATAGAAACAGGTTTGCCTCAAGGGATGGGATGGGTTGGAGGGGGAGAGAAAGCTAATGAAGTCACAAACCAAACCGAAGGCTCAGTAGAGAACAAGAAAAAGGATCAGCCCGTACACCCACTTAGAGTCCTGTTTTAATTTTCCTGTAGATTTGTATATAAAAAAATGATGGATTCTAACTTGTCTCTTGTTAATATTATGCTGTGGAGATGTTGGAATTCTGTAATATTCCCCTTAAGGTTGATATGTTCTTTTTTTAATTTAGCAGGAAATTAACATAGTTTCACTCAAAATGTAAATTGTTTTGGGATAGTAGTAAAATATTGTTCATATTTTTAGCCTTCTATAGGCTACTGGTTTCTGTCCTAGACCTACAAGTTTCAGGGTCAGTATATAGGACAGAGATTTTGCAAAGAATATAGTGTCTCCCTCTTTCTGCCTGTGAACCACAATTTAAATCCACCTCACCTTAGTTTCTACAAACACCAGGGTCTTGATTGGGACCATCCTATCTTCCATAACCTAACATTTAGTCACTTGACTGATAAACAAAAATGCCAAGCTTGTCCTGAATTGAAAATGAAGCCTCATACTGTGGCTGAGGATTAAAAATTAACAAAAAATTATGATTATTGATCATTATACAGTCCCTTTTTTGGTTTATTTTTTCCAGTATGTCATAGAATAGCCAAAAGTTAATAGCTGGAATTACTGTAACTGGCTAGACTGAACTTACCCTTGCTTATGGTTATTTCAAAACTAGAGTCACCCTTGTGCCTGCTAACTGTTGTGATGGTAACCATTCCACACTTCCCTGTTTGAATCCATAAAAAAACCTTTGCTCTCCCTTGTTCAATGAAGGCAGATTTGAGATACCCCCATCTCCTATCCTCCCACCAGCCTTAATAAACTTGCTTTTTCTCACTACCATCCCAGTGTGTACTCGAATTCTTGCTCCAGGCAAGAACCCAAAGGGACCTCTGGGGGTTTCCCTTCACCTGTTTCCATTCTGGGATTCATTCCTGATTTTCCTGTGTCTTTGGTGTCCCAAGCTCTGTCTTCCTGTTCTCCGGGTCAGAAGGGTTATGGGTTATATATGAGATTTCTATATGATTGAGACAACTTGGGCCTGCCTTGAAGATAAAGTTATGAAAATAGGAAAATCACCCATTTATTTATGTCAGTTGCTCTTAAATATTTGCCTGCTTTAGTATCTGTAATATTTCTCTAAGTTTTTCCAGATATTAATTGTTAATGGTAGGGTGGTATATTTGATAAAAACTTTCATGCTCAATTGCAGAAGCAGATCAGGAAATCTTATTTTGCCTTCAAATTTTTATTATGTTTTTGCTTAATGTAGAATCCTAGTTTGACATTTTTTCCTAGTGATTAAATGGAGTGCTCCATTTTGTTTTTGTTGTTGTTGTTATTGTTTTTAATAGCCTGGATTCTTGTTTGTCATGAAGTCTGTTTTCAATCTTTTCTTTCCTCCATGTGATATGTCAAAATTTTTCTACTCTAAACAATTTGAGGTTTTGTCCTTTGAGTTTGTCATGAGCAATTTGTTTATTTTTTTATTTTTTTACTGTGGGTAAAAATCAAAATTTTCACAATACATACCAACATTTGCAAAATCATATAAAAATATATATGCATATATGTGCATTTGCTTACAAAAATGTTATTTATATATATTTTTTAAGTGGTGCTTAGATTACCCAAAATATTACACAGAACTCACTGGGATTCCCATGTTGCCCACCTCCCACACCTCCCACCACATCCCACACAAACATCACCCACAAGTGTGGCCCACCACCCTCAATGGACTTACACATCCTGGGGCCTTGCCACCAACCATAGACCACTGTTCACACCGTAGACCACACTCTCTCCCACACAGTTCTGAGTGGTGTGTGCTGATTTAAAATGGCCTACATCGGTTGCCACAACGGTACTCAGGACAACCTCCAAATCCCAAAGAAGCCCCTGTATTTCAACTGCTTGTCCCCTCCCTGCCCCAAAAGTGTCTAGTGGCCACTGGCTCCACCTCATTGTTATAATTTCTTCCATTGCTAGAATCACCATATGTGAACACAGAATAACATCGAGTCCACTCTAGTCCATAGTTCTTCCCCCAATCCTGAGGGGACTGGAATGGTGATGTCCACTCCACCTCCAAGTGAGAGAGGGCTTATATCCCATGGATATGGTGGGTGGGATGATCCTGCCTGCAGATGCAGGCCCTCTCCATTCCCTGGGATGGCCATTGTCCATAGTTGTCTCCTCGCCAGGTGACTTGGATGAGTCCATTGAGCTGTAGGGTAGGAGTTGCAGCTCCACCGAGATTCCACGCACACCTGGCACATAGGTAGACCAGAGGCTCCAGTCTCTGGAAGTACACCTAAAAACTTCAGCATCACATATAGGTTTGAATAGAAGGGACTGATGAACCATGTGCAGGTAGGACTTATTTGAGTCCAGTGCTGGCACTCTCAGGAGCACAGATTCCAAAATAGAACCCACTGATAAGGCATCAGTCTCTGGGTCTATCCCCACTTATATAGGACCTGAGTGTCTCCAGAGCTCTCAGGAGCCCCTCTATGTGGGGTGATAGGCACTTAGATGTTCTATGAGCTCCTACTAAGGTGTGCGTAAGAGTTACCTCTGGGATGACCTCCCGACTCTGTTTGAAGTCTCTTAGCCACTTGAACTCATTAATTCAAGGTCTTTTTCCAGTTGTGTTGCCAGTTGGCACTTGGTATTAATCCCACGTTGCCTGGGAGGCTCATCCCCTGGAGTCATGTCCCACGTTGGGGGAAAGGTAATGCAATCATATGCTGAGTTTGGCTTAGAGAGAGGCCACATTTGAGCAACAAGGAGGCTCTCAGGTGGCAACCCTTAGGCACCCCTGCAGGATAAGTCTCAGTTACAAGAGCAAAGACTCAGAAGGGTAGTCATCAATAAAAAGAACACATCAGTGGGTCATTCTCTTTTGACAGACACTGTCCCTGCACTCAGAGGACTATTGCTGCTCCCTTGGAGACTGTGGCAGAGCTCTCCAGGCTAGGAATTCAGATTCCCTCATTTATTGTGTGATTTTCCACCCATAGTGACCATGCCCCATCTTTTGATCTTTTGAACGATTTTGTTGATCTTTCATGTATATTCGGATGAACTAATTCCCATGAAACCCCCCTCCCAGACACCCCCCACCAATAATCCCCTGCAGTACCCATTGTAACCCTTCTGTGATCCAAATCCTCCATGAACATGTAGTCCTTAAAATAATCAAATACACTTACTAGGAAAAAGAAACAAGTATGATAAGCTTTTATGTAAGAAAAGAGAAGGAAAAAAAAAACAAATAATCAAACAAAAAACAAAACAAAATAAAATATAATTAGCAGATTGGGAAATTGAAAAATGGGCAAAAAAGCAAAGGAAATGCCTTAAAATATATATATACACACACATACATATTCACTTTTTTCTTTCCTTTTTCTTTTCTTTTCCTTCATTCCTTTTATCACTGTGTTATCAGATGTCTGGTATGCCGTGACACCTTCCCCCTCTCAATCCCCATTGTCTCCCAATTTTTCATTTAATTTTCAAAGAAGTTTTAGGTCACAGCAAAGTCACACACGGAGTGCCGGAGATTCCCAGATACCAAACCACCCCCCCTTCCCCACCCCATATTAACCGCCCCTTTTTTTTGGATGTTAGCATTGTTATAACTGTTATACAGATAGCAAAATATAGCAATGAAACATTGTCAATGATTTACAGTATAGTTTACAATTTAGATGATACAGTTTAATAATTTTGATGATATTTACCATGACATGTGTCCATTACTGTAAGGTAATGAAAAACCTTCCCCATGACCACCAAACACCCCATTAGATCTTGACTGTTCCCTTCCAGCCCCCCAAGGCCCATGATACCACCCTCTCCCTACCCATGGAATGTCAAGATTCACAGTTACATGCCCTGGGGATTTGAACCTACCCTTCCTAATCCACCCACCCGCCAGTACTGCACCACCAAACCCAGGAACACCACCACTCATTTGCCCCATCCCCCAACATGCAACCTCACTCTATCCCTTTACCATAGATTATGTCCATATGGGTGATGGCTCAAAGCCTGCTCTTCTCTTACTCTCCTTTGTTAACCTATCTTTCAGACAATGGTTCTCAGAGACTGCTCACTTTCCTCAGTTCAGATCAGTGAAGTCATATACTGTTCATCCTTCAGTGCCTGGCTTGCTTCACTCAACATAAGGTCTTCAAGATTCATCCACGTTATTCCATGTGTTAGCACGTTGTTCCTTCTTACAGCTGAGTAATATTCCATTGTATGTATGTACCACATTTTACTTATCCATTCATCTGTTTATGAGCACCAGGGCTGATTCCAACTTTTGGCAATGGTGAACAACGCCGCTATGAATATTGGTGTGCATATATCTGTTTGTGTTTTTGCTTTCAGTTCTTCTGGGTATATACCCAGCAGTGGAATTGCTAGATCATACGGAAGATCTATTGTTACTTTTCTGAAGAACCGCCACTGTCCTCCACAGTGGCTGGACCATACTGCAGTTCCACCAGCAGTGGATGAGGGTTCCTATTCCTCCACATCCTCTCCAACATTCAGTGTCTCCTGTTTTTTTAATAGCTGCCATTCTGATGGGTGTAAGATGGCATCTGTCATGAGAAATTTATTATGATGAATCTTGTTTATTTATATGTCTGTTTTTATTCTTTCAAATGGGACTTTGAACTTTTTGATTCTGGATTTATAGATTTCATCAAACTTGCCATATGTTTTGCCATTATGTTTTTAAAAATATTTAATGTCTTCTAATCCTCTCCACTGGAATTTAGATTAATATATTCACCACCACCTGATATCATACCCCAATTCTCTCATATTACTTACTTTTTTCTTGTTTTTCTCTTCTGCTTACCTGTGGATAGTTTCTATAGGTTGGTGTTCTAGTTAATTTCTTTTTCTGCAATGTCTAACCTGCTTTCATGCCTATCCAGTAAAATTTTAATTTCAGGTATTATATTAAGGTTTGGAAACTAAAAGATATTTTTTGTAATTTCTATTTTTTATTTGTTTGTTTGTTTGTATTTTCACCTTTAATTCCTTGAAAATATGTCTGTATTTTAAATTTCTTGTCTGCTAATTCAATCAAGTCATTTATTCCTGGGTCTATTACTGATGATTAATTTTTTCATGATTATGGGTAACATTGCCTTGCTTCTTCAATATGCCAAAATATATTTTTTGGATACTGAACAGTGTGTTAATTATATTGTTGAATCTCTGTATTTTTAAAACATTTCTTCACAAAATATTGAGTTTTCTCTTGGCAGGCAATTTGTGTACTTGCAAATAGACTTAATACTTTTGAAGTTAATTTTGAGCTCTGTTAGAGCTCAATAGGATGGTTTAGCTCTTCTACCCTATATTGTTTTCAATGTATGCCTTAGATGTTCAGTCAAATGCTTCTCAACCTTATGTGATTTATGGTCATTTTTCATCATAAAGATTCTTCATAGCTGTCCTTCACATGGCTTAATGGTGTCTCACCCCAATGAGTAAAGCTTAGGGATCAAACAAGACTTCAAATGGACACATGCAATCTTCTTAATCATTTTCTTTGCCTCTCTCTCTCCACGCCAGTAATCAGCTCCACATATTCCAGCGACCTCAGCCTTTCCAGATGATGATTTTTGTCTTCATGTTAACATGACTGATGTGCTCTTCTAGTGCCCCACCATCACTCTCTGCCAGGAACTAGTAATGTCTTCATCCTTTCACAGATCATACTCATGCACTGCAATTCATGACACATCTAAAGGTTTGAAAATATACTTACCTATGAATCATGTATCTCACTGAAAGGAATAATTAATCAAAGTGTTATGAAGAGTTGACAAAAACATCAGACAAACTATGGGGAATTCATGGATTCAGGAAAATGAAGTAGAAACAATAATAAAAAAAATATTTAATTTCATTAGAAGAGTGAATTTCCTAAAACACATATGGCTAGAAAGAATATATGGAATCAATAAAAGGAAGCAATATGCACACACGAACAAACACATATTGTATGTATACAAATTTTTTAGTTGCCTTTCTTTACATTCAGTTTACATGTAGCATGGGATTTGGAGCAATTCTGTTAGAAATCTGGTTTACATTCTGTTTACATTTGTTAAATTAATATTTATTGGGGCATGATATACACTGGGCATTGCGTTACACACTAGAAATAAAAAGATTATCCCATGTTCATTTTTAGAAATGGCTATTTGAAAGAAGACATTGTCTGATAATTTAACCATTACTTTAATTTCAGGATCTTTTTAATTGATTGATAGATCTCCTGTTTAGAATAACATGTTCTCACTTGACCATATGTTTAACATGCTTTGTTGGAAGCTGTATATTGTGAACTACATACTGATGAGTGTTGTATTTATCACTAGAGAGTATTTGGTCATGAAAGAGTGGTCATTTTTTTAAACGAAGAATAAGCATTCTCTTTTGACAATTGTTTTCACGCTATTTAAGTGGGGTCTAAAGTAGGTTTTAACTCTGAGATAAAAATTGAATTCAGATTAATATATTCACCAGCATGAATATATGCTGGTGTCTGAGTGTTCAACAAGGACTCTGGCTGTTTGGAATTCTTATGTCTACCTGCCCTCTCTTACTAGGAATTTTTCAGCTTATAAGTGCTCAGTCATTCATTCACAGCCTTGTGTACTTTCACATTGGAATGCATATTTAGTATTCAACTGCAAACACTGGCCAGTCTGTTTTAGATTTTTTTTATGTTTTTTTTTTTTTTTTTTTTTTTTGATTATTAAATATACTCTGTCTGGCATATTTCATTTCCACTGCTTTCCCAAGGTCCAATATTTGTCTCCTCATTTCAACAATTCTATTGTTATCTGCTTGGAATGTCCTACATTCCAGAAACTACCTCAGACAATTAGCTAGACTTATCATGGGGCTTATCATCGTTTCCTGCCTCTTAGGAATCACAGTCTTGTTCTGCCTGTTGTTCAATGTCAAAACTTTTCCTTCCTACATTTTATGCAATTTTATCTTTGTTCATGGTAGGAGGGTAAGTCCAGTCTTAGTTGCTACATCATGGAAATAAGAATAACCTTGAGAGCATTTTGACTAGAAATGTTTATATTCCTATTTATTTAATTTAGGAAGAGAAACTTTCTTAAAAAGACAACAGTTCTTTATTCCAACATAGGAGTCCTTGAATACTGTATTTGGTGATTATTTAGAGTTATACTAAGAGGTGAGATTATCTGGGGGGAGTAGGAATTAAATTGGTTTCTTTCCACTGTAATGGGAAGAAAGAAATGGACCATAGGAAGTAAAATAAGATTTCAGTATAGTTATGATCCTTTCTCTATCCCCATCAATTTACTAAAAATTCATAAAATTCTTGACATAATTATTTTTACATTAAATTTTGCTGAAACCAGTGAATGAGTTTCCTACCTGGGTTCATCAACTAAATATGTTAACATGAAAAATGAAAATGCTTAATAAATCATGAGAGACTGTTTTTTACGATATTTGATCATTTTCCCTTATATCATATCTTATTTGTTTTTTAAAATGATTATAAATATAAAAATGACAATGGAAATGGCAGAGTAGGAACTCCAAATTTCTTCCCCTCCACAGAAGTACTGAAAAAATAAGCAATATGTCCACATCAAATTTGTCAGAACTCTGTAAGATAGGCAAAGGTTTGTAGCAAACACACAAATGCTAAATCAAGAAAAAGGCACCTTCACCATAGGAGAAAGGCCTTGTGCTGTTTAAAATACCTTGCCACACCACTCACTGGAGCAATGGCAATCTTGACGTCATCAGCCCATATTTCCAGTGTGGGTATCTGGCTGTAGAGGGTTTACAGCAAACGTTATTCCCCAGGAGTTATGTTTGTCTATTTGGCCCTGTTTGGATGTTGCCCAAATGACTGACACAAGGTGCTTACCATTGTTTTACCTAAATTGAAGCAATGTCATAATAGAAAAGGGGCTAAGCAGAGGTAGTTCCTCAAAAATGTAGAAAGACAAATGAACAAGCTTCTGCCATGTGTAGCAAAAGGATACAGTTGTGACATATCATAGATACTGCAAATGTCTGGGGGGAAAGCGAGGGGAGTGAGTTACTTTCTAAAATAAAGTGTTTAAAAAGCTATCAGAGAACATAGAAAGCCACAAGCTTGCTCAGTGCAGAACATGCTCAGGGAAACAAAAACAAAAACAAACAAAGAAACAAAAAACCTGAAAAACTAAGGAGATACTGTGCTTTCACTGCCAGGTAATCTTTAGTCTATGTACAAGCTGTAAGTAAAGGCTGGGGCAGAGTTGTAAATAGACTGGCTAAATGTTTCAGGAACATCTCAATGCAGAGCAAATCTCCAAAGAATAGGAGAGTGTTTTTTTCTTTTCTTTTCTTATTTTTCCTTCTTTTGTGTTCAAGATGTTTTAAAAAATCTCTGTCAAGCCACCAGCTGTCAACATGTTAAAGATCAAACATTCAAAGGCTACTTTTATACAAAAAAATACAGTCCTTAAAACTGTTTTAAAAAGTTAGCAAACAAATAAGAAACTACAGCAAGTAACAACATAAAATCTTGAGTAGGGGAAAATCATATTTCTAGAGTTATTATTTTATAATATCCAAAATATCATATTTCAAAAAAAATGTGGGATACAAAGAAACAACAATGAATGACACATGTATAAGAAAAAAAATTAACAGAAACTGTCCCTGAGAGGAAGAGACATTGGGATTATTAGGAAAAGGCTTCAAATCAGTTGCTTAAATATGCTCAAAAAGCTAAAGTAAATCATGAACAAAAATTTAGAAAAGCAAGAGAATGATGATTCAACAAACAAAGAATATCAATAAAGGGTTAGATATAAATAGAATTTCTGGAGTTGAAAGCTACACATACAATTTGAAAATTTAAGAAAGAATTGGAACAGCAGCTTTGGAGACAGAAATAACACCAGGAGGCATTTAGATAAGTCAATTGAAATTATCCATTCTGACAAGCAGAGAAAAAAAGGATGAAGAAAACTGAACACAGTCTAAGAGACTTCTGGTTTATCATTAAGTATATGAACATATTCATAATGGTAATTCTTGAAGTGGGGTGGATGAAGTAGAGAATTGGATAAACAAAATATTTGGGAAAAATGACTTAAAACTTACAAATTTATAAAGTACATGAATCCACACAACCAAGAAGCTCAGTGAATTTCAAGAAAGTGAAACACAAGTTGATTCACGATTTAAAACATTACAATCAAAATATTGAAACCAAACACAAAGAAAGAATCTTGAAAAGAACAATAAAGAAGAAACTGGTCAGGTACATGTAATCATCAATTATATTAACCACTGATGTGGATTGAAACTGTATATACAGCAGAAAGTATGTTCTTCACGTTAATTCATTCCTGTGAGTGTGAACCCATTGTAAGTAAAATATTTTGGTAAGCAGGATCTAAAAAGTTACGATATGACCCACCTCATTCATGGTGGGTCTTAATCCTCTTACTGGAGTCCTTTATAAGAGAATGAAATTCAGACAAACAGAGAAAGCTATGGAATCAAGAAGAAGAAAGCATTGAAACCTGAAAGTAAAGGGAAAGACCAGCAGATGCTACCATGTCCCTCATCATATGGCAGAAGGATCCAGGATCACTGGCAGCTGGACTTTGGGGAGAAAGGATCATCTGATGATGCCTTAATTTGGACATTTTTCTCACCTCAAAATTGTAAACTTGTAAGATAATAAATTTCCACTGTTAAAAGCCAACCCATGTTATGGAATATGATTTTGGCAGATAAGCAAACAAAGCAGCCAATTTCTTTTCATTAACCATGAAGCGCAGGAGATATTAAAATGACATTTTTATAACATGATGAAAGACAGAAAAGACTTTCAAAAGTCTTCTTCAAACCTGAAGGAGAAATTTTGATATTCCTTGCTACACAAAAGCTGAGAGACATCATTACTAATTCACCTGTCCTACTAGGAATACTGAGTAGTCCTCAAGTCTGAAATAATAGTACACTAGAGAGTAGCTCAAGGCTAAATGGAAAAATAAAAAATATAGGGCATCATAAATTCTTAGGTAAATATAATATCCAGTATTATAATATCTGTGATATTTAACTCCTCTTTATTTCCTAAATGATTTAAAAGACAAATACAAAAAACTATTTAAAATCAATGCTAATAAGCTATAAAGGTATAAAAACAAAAATTTATGAAAATAACAATATTAGAAGAAGGGATGGACTGTTATAAACAGAAAAGGAAAAGAGGATGAGATAAAAACTAAACAACACAAAAAACAATTAAACAAAAAACAAAGCAGTAATGGAAGGAATAGGGAGCAAAATAATATATAATATATGGGTAGAAATATGCCAATTAAAGGCACATATTAGCAGAATAGAATTTTAAAAAGACAAACATGACCCAACTCTATGCTATCTATGGGAAACTCAATTTAGATCCAAAGATACAATAGTATTTTGATCCATGACAAAATTTACCAGCATCTTGGGACAAATGACAGTGGAATTGCCAAGATAAATGAAAGCCAAGTGTCTGATAGAAACAATACATAGGTGTGTGGAGGCGGGAGTCTGCCTTGGTCAGGATGATCATGCCCAGGATGCCCACCACTGTGACCATGTAAATGATGAGAAAGACCCCAAAGAGGGGCCCCCGAAGCTCAGAGCACCTTGTGACTCCTAGGAGAATTAATTTAGGCAGCACTGTCAGATTCTGGTGGCCCATTTTATCCAGTTATCTCTTCTGGGAAGAAACAAGGCAATGTTATTAGCTTTCATGTAATAATATCTAAACATAATATTTGTATAAATAAAAGAATATATATTCCTAGTTTGTGATAGAAAAATAATACTGACATCTGATTTTGAAGTTATTAAATAACGGTAGAATCTGTAGCTTCCCAAAGTAGAGGTATCCATATGAAACCCATTACACACTGATATAACTGATTTAATTAAAATAAAGTCAGCAAGGTTTGGAGCATACCTATTGGTAACAAAACTATGTAGCTGTTAGACAGCTTAGGAATTTGGCACCCTGTCAGTGGGCCTTACTTTGGAATTTATGCTCCCCAGTGTAACAATGTTAGACTCATTTATAGGTTCTCTATACCTGGCTCTTCTGCTCCTTTTATTGAATCTATAATTAGTACTATACTTGATAAATATATGTCCCAGAGACTTAAATCTTTGTTCTGTCCATATGCCAGTTGAGCCCTAAATTTCTACAGAGTTGCAACATCTACTTTCCAGTTCTTTGGACTCACCCAGGACAACTAACAAGGAGAAGATGATGGAAAAGGCCCATCCCAAGGAACAGAGAGTGTTGCAACTGCAAGCAAGATAGCTCCATTCTTCTGCCCCATGGGACCTAAGCCCTCTCTCAATTAGAAGCAGAAGTGGGCATCACAATCCCAAAATTCCTCAAAATTGGGGAATGAACAATGGGATAAAGTAGACTTATTATTATTCTACTATGGACTTATTATTCTAGCAATGGAAGAACTCTTATCATTCCTGTACAAGGCAATGACCACCTGAGATTCTGAGGGATGCAAGAGGGAAGAATAGGTATAATATGGGGGCATTTTTGGGACATTGGAGTTGTCCTGCATGACATTGCAGTGAAGGATACAGGCCGTTGGATATTTTCTCATAACCTATAAAATTGTGTGGGACAGCATGTAAACTATAATGTAAACTGTTAATTCATAGTTAGTAGCAATGCTTCTATATGTATTCATCAATTGTAACAAATGTACCACACTAATGAGGGATGTTGATGTGGGAAAGTGTGGCGGGGGGAGGGAGTTGGGCATATTTTTTATGTAACATTTATGTACATCAAGGACCACAAAATCTCGACACATACCTGCTATAATCTTTGATTTAATATTCATGGATTTTCATTATTTATTTTTGTATGCTTTTTTTCATCTAAAATAACATGGTGGAGATGAAAGTTCTTCTAAGACACTGAAAATAATATTTGTGAAATTATTACATCATATATTTCCTTTCTATTGATTTCTGTAACTGGACAATGAAAAATTTAGAGAGTATAACACTGATTTTCAAATAACAGAGTGAAATTCTATCCCCTTCCTTTCATACAGTTTTACAAGGAAAATCAGTAAATCAAAGTGGAACTAGTCTCACTGAAGATACTCAATCTGCTTTAGCCTAATCCATTTGGATTCACTTTTAAACTGCTCTCACAGTATGCTACATCTCAATGGAAACCTAGGACTCTGCAAGCATGATTTTCAATCGGAAGCAAAACTGAACTCAAAATATCAAGTCACATAAAATGTAGTATATAATTCTTATCATGGAATGCATTCCCCAGACTGAGCATTGTATTATAAGGTAAGAACTTCAAGGCCCCAGCTATCCCTGATATCCCTGATTCCACTGGTGTTCTAGGAGTCAGTTTGAAGCTGGGCAGTGTAATACTGGGGATTGATGTGACTTGTTCCTGAGGTTGTCTGCTGATTTTCCATTGAGTCCCTCCCTGCCTTCCAAACGCCTCTTTCCCCACAATATGCGAGCTATAAGTCTAACTTCACCTGAAAATTATCTCTCAAATTTGTGTTGCAGGGCCTGCAATTATGAGATTTTACTATAGAGTAGGGGACTCAGTGGACTGAGCAAATGAATTCAGACTGCCAGTAGAAATCTTACCTCTTTGAAGTTTTCAATGTTAAGGTAAGAAGTATCCTAGGATTAATTAACCCTATTTCCATTCTCACTGTCAGATACTACCTCCCTCTGAAGATATGTGGATTCTTTTGCCTTGCCCATTTTGCTTGTGTGAAAAAGAATATCTCTGACCTCTACTGAGCTTTTAAATGGTGCACATTTTAAATAACTCCATTTAGGAATAACTATTAGAGCAAACATGATACAAAAGTGTGCAAAGCAATTGCTGATTTTTCAATCTTTAGACATGGTGACATCAGAAATTACTTTGGGTTTAGAAGGTTCTCTGTAACTCCGTAACTCAGAAATATCTCACTATTTATTTGTCAGTTTACTCAGTCAATTTATAATGACCATTCTATATAACCAGAACCAGTAATAAGCAACCTAGTAAGAAAAACAAACCAACAAGCAAACAAACAATCAACAACAACAAAAAAGTGCAAGGGACATACTTTCCTAAAGTTATTCTCAGTTTATTAAATATTGCATGGCACATACTTATACTAAAAAAATCCCCATTTTTATCAAATATTCTATTGGACATACTTGTATAGAAAGAATATTTGTTATGAATCAACTATTGCATAGGACGTACTTATGGTAAAGAGTTCTTCATTTTTAATCTGAAATTCTAATGTAACTGAGGATTATGTATTTTTATCTGGCAAACTCAACCTTGATAAATTTTTATTTGATGTGATCAGTGATTAAGTTTTCAGATACTTCACTTGCCATATCCAAATGTCACTATCAGCTCACAGGGATCAAATAGCTCTGGTGCACATGCACATTTCATAGGATTGCATGCCATAAAATCACCATACTGCCTCAGGGAACTCCAGCTAATAAATGAGATAATGCAGGATTCAACTGTGCTTGAACTAATCAGTTGTCAGTGACCATTAAAGGAGTCTAATATGAGAATACGGGAGTCATGGGTCATTACCAAGATCCAAGTGATATTCACAATGAAAGACAATTCTTATCTGCTCACCTTTATTGAAGAATCAATTTTCTTCTCTAAAATTAATCTTATTTTTATTTAGTAGGAAGAATTTATGGTTTCATTTCTCTTTTGTGATACTCCCTTAGGAAGAAAACGTAACTCATTGATTATGTCCAAATCATCCCAGAGACTAAGAAAATTGCCTTGTTGTACCTGTTAATTATCTAGGACACCCTACCTATTCCCCAGTGAGAAAAGATAAGGGGAAATTCAAGGAAACAGGGAAAAGAGAACCATATAAATTATCTGTACAGCCCCATGAAACTACATGATGCAAAAGTACTCATTTACTTACAAAGAGTCAACAGTCATTGTTATATGGAAAAAAAAATAACCCTTCAATCTCAGTAAAACTGAAACAGTTGCAAGTTCATGATGAAATTATAAATGATATTGTAATCATTATTTAGGGGTTTTTGTTTGAATTTATTATTCAGAGACAAATATGTCTTATGTACTTGGTTAAAAATATGCCACTTAACCATACTTGTTTAAGCATATTATTGTTCTCAAGTCAGAGTACAACAAACTCACATAAATTGCAATTTACCCGCTTTCATAAAATTAATAGCTAGAGGATTTGAAATTAAAGTCAGATTTTTCTTAGTCCACATTCATTTAAATGAATGAAAGATATTCCTTGTTCTTTCATAATTCAGACCTGTAACAATTATTGTAATTCAACATATTACCAAAATGATTGTTTCAACTGTATTATTTCGTGAACTGAGTTCACACCACTGTGGGATAATGTTTAGTACAATCTCATAGAGAGTTAAATTTGCTTGCAATAGTATATGAGACCTCTCTCTCATACTATTTTATCCATGTTCCCTTCCTCATTGACTCCCATTTATAGAAAAATTGAGTGATATTTACATATTGAAACACCGATCTAACGTGCAAATCAATGAGTTTTGACAATGTATTTCAATTGTACCCACCACCTATATCAAGATGTACTACATGTTTCAAACAAATGAAAAAACAAAAGTACCTCAAGCTTCATATTCTGCATTCTATGCCATTTTCATAATCACAGAAATATTTCATACCTTAGTCCCCAAACAACATCACCCTCTACCTCCAGGAAACTGCTGTTCTCAAGTCTATCATGAGACTTCTTTTCCCTGTACTTAAAATTCATATAAGTGGAATCATAAAATACATTCTCTCAGTCTGGCTTCTTTCACTCAGCATATTGTTTTCAAGATTCATTCATGTTCTGTTTTTAATGTTGGGTGTTATTTTATTGTATGAATATTCCATAACTCTTTAACCATTCCCCAACTGATGGACATTTGAGTTTTGGCCTATTGTGGAAATATCTAGTATGAACATTCTTTAATATTTGTGGATATATGAAATAATTTCTCTTGGAAAATATCTAAGTGTAATTACTAGGTCATAAGGTAAATGTATATCTACTGTTATAAAATAGAAACACAAACTTTCCAAAATTTGTAGAACTTTACATTTCCAACAATTATATTTGAGTTACGTTTCCACCTCATCCTTCCAAATATTACATATAGAAGTGGTCTTTTTTCATCATTGTAATTTGTATAAACTGGAATCCAATTGTTATTTTAGTTTTTATTTAACTGGTAATTAATAATAATGAATACTTTTCCATGTACTTGTTGATCATTAATAAATCTTTTTTATAATGTCTAAAATGTTTACCCATTTTTAAACTGGGTTATAGATATAGCTTATTTTTTAGATTTTTATGTTGTGAATTTGTTCTCCGTTTCTTCATTCAATCTCCAATATTTTCCTTTGGAAGTTTATTGTTTTAAATATGTTTTATTCTAGGGTCCAACTAAACAATTTTTGTAAGTTTATTGCTCTTCTCTTTCCTGATTTAATGTTATGCTGTTAGACCAAAAATATGCTGTTCTGATAACCGAGGCTTCAAAATATATTGTGTTAATATTCCAACTTTGTTCCTTTGCAATGTTGCTTTGGGTGTTGTCGGTACATTAAATTACCAAGCAAATGTTAGGATTCAATTGGGAATATCTGCCTCTTTGAATGGTATTATTTTGAATCTCCTTTTCATTTTTTTGAGGTACCAGGGCCAGGGATTGAATCCCTGCAGGATCTCATATGTGGGAATGTGGGAAGCCAGTGCTCAACCACTGAGCCACATTGACTCCCCTGAGTCGTTTTTTTTTTTATATGTTTGCTTGTTGTTTGTTTTTATGTTGTTAAGAGGAACTAGGAATCACACCCAGGATCACCCATGTGGGAAGCAGGTGATCAACTGCTTAAGCCATACCTGCTCCCTTATTTTGAATCTTTATATGAACATGTAAGGAACTGCATCTTAAAAATGCTGTTTTCCAACATATGTATATATTATCTCTCTGCATTTATTTGTGTTTTCTTTCATTTCTCTCATCAAAATTTCTTTTTTTATAGCGTAGTGGTATTATGTCTTTTGTTCCATTTATTATTATTTTATATTTTCCATACTATTGTAGTAAAATAGTGACCTTTTATCAGTTGTTTGCTGCTGTTATTCAACTTATATTTTATATACTCACCTTTACACCTTGAAATGTTTGTAAATCCACTTATTAGAACCCATTTTTTTTTCTTTAGAAAATTTCCCTTTAGGGTATCATGTAACTTTGAATAAAAATTGTTTCCTCTTTATAAATACTTATTCCTTTTCTTCTTTTTCTAGGGTTCAGGTAAAGATCTGATATATCTCTGGGAGGCAAAAATCGAATCTATCTGTTGTTGGGGCTAGGGTAGGAAAACAGCCTTCCTTAGGAAGTTCTGAATGTGGTCGTGTTGGGTGCTAAAAGCAAAAGATGTCGTCTCCTAGGGGAGGGACAGAAACCCTCCACAGCCAGTCCTAAACAAAACAAAACAAAAAAAAACCTCCTACCATGGAGAAAAGGATAGACTCAAAATTATCTGCCTCTGGGTACATTATTGGGCCCAAGATCTTTCAATGGCACAAGGCAAAATTGTGTTACCACTAGGGAGGGGCAAAAAACACTTCCCCAGCCAAGATATCCACAGATAGAAACAAATTAGCCTCAAGGAATTAGGTGGGTGGGAGGGAAGAGAAAGTTAATGAAGCCACAACCTCAAAGACAAGGCACACAGAGCCCCTACAAGGTTCAGAAGAAAGTAAGAAACTGAGGGTCAGTTCCAGCTGCAACTCAGAACTTTGTTCTAATTTTCCTATACATTTGTATGTCAAGAAATATTGTATTATACATTGGAAATTGTGAATTTTATGCTGTGGAGATGTCTGAATTTTCCTCTTTGTATTGATTTGTTTTCATATTTAGCAGGAAATTACTCTAGCTACACTCAAAATGGAAATTTTTGTGGGGTAGTAGTATAAAAGTTTTCACACTTTTAGCCTTGTCTAGGCTAATGGTTTCTGTCCCAGACCTACAGCATTCAGGGTTAGAATATTGCACAGTGATTTTACACAAAATATGTATCTCCATCTTCCTACCTGTTTCCTTTCTGGGACTCATCCTTGATTTTCCTGTGACTTTGGTATCACAGACTCTGTCTTCTTGTTCATCAGTTGCAAAAACTATGGATTACATATGATATTTCTATATGAAAGTTGCAACACGTCCTTCCCTCAAGATAAAAGTCATTAAAATGGGAAAATCATCCTATTGTCTCTCTGCAGTACTTTCCCATTATTTTTTTTCAATAAATTAGTCATTACCTGTGGGTTGGTGTTTCTGATAAAAACTATCTCGGCTATTAGCAAAAGCAGATGAGATCTTATTTTGCCTTCAATTTTTAATTATGTTTTTGTTTAATGTAGAATTCTAGTTTGATTTTTTTTCTAGTGATTTAAATAGGGTGCTGCATTTTTAAATTTTATTTTTCTGGCTTTAATTATTTTGTTATGAAGGATATTTTCATTCATATACATACATACATACATATATATATATATATATATAATTTTTCCATATGATATGTACATTTTTTTCCTCTCCAGACATTTTAAGGTTTTTGTCTTCCTGGTTGTTCATGACCAATTTTCTTATTGTTGCCAGAATTGGTGTCCAGGTTCTTGGTTGTGTCATAAGAAAGTATTCAGAGGTGCACCACAGTTACAAGACTGTTAGAAAAGAGTTTAATAAAGATAAAGTTCACACTCAGGCATGAGTGTAGGTGTGCTCAAGTAGAGACATGCACTCTGCCTAGGGGTTCCTTTTTTATGGGCAACAGAAATCCAGGTCTGTGCTGTTTGGGGTATTTGAAACAAAGCAAGAAATTCATTGGTTGGTTTGATTCTCTGAGGGCCTTAAGGGTTTTTGTCCAGTGGTGACTGGCTCCTGGCTGCTGTCCATGAGTTTGCAAGGTGTGTTGTCAAGCAGTGATTGGCTTCTGGCCACTGACCATGTGGTGTGAGTTAATATGAGAGTGGGTGGGGGGTTGTGGTGGTGCCCCTCCTGCTCCTTCACTCTTTCCTGCCATGTGATGTTTCTATCTGTCTTCAGATAAGGCTGCCATTGGGTGTGTGCTGTAAGTTGCCCTGTGACAACTTGCTTGTGCAAGTCAGCAGGAATATGCAAGTTATCAGGCTCCTGCCTCAGCCACTCTTACCATGTGGTATTAGTATGGCTTATTGGATTTTCTGTCCTTCCTCCTTATATCCATATTCTATCCCCTCAGATTCCCCCTGAGAGAGTTGTACACCCTTAATCTTAAGGGGGAGCTGCAGAGTGAGGGTCATTCTTCTGTATCTGCTTCCTGTTGATTAGGGATTGTAGTCCCTGCCTGACAGGGTTTAAAGTTTTCTTTCTATGCTACTGGGGATAGGAGGAGGGGTACTTGATTTAATGGTCGGGACTGGTGATATCCATGCATGAACACAGAAGTTTCATTTGGAATGCATCAATCCTGGAAGAAATAAATTGAGTTAGGAGCTTAAATATAGAGTGGCCTACTAAGAGTATAAGAGGATAGTTGAGAGGGACCCTAGGAGGGCTATAAAACAAGGGGAGAGAGAGAGGAAAAAGAACAGTAAGAATGTGAGAATGGAGTATTACCAGCAGCATTTTCCAGTCTGTTTGCCTGGTCAATAAGTTTTTTTTTTTTTTTTTTTATGTTTTCTTGGACTTTAGAAGACTGGTTGACATTGAAAAACATTCTTCACCCAGGTAAGTGCATCTCCTTGAGTGGCAGTGAGTATGCTTAGAGACTTTCAGTTTTGAAGGATCACAGCCGCTAAAGAATTGTGCTGGGTTTGAACAACTTGTATGGTATGTGCAGTTCTTTTTATGGTAGTTGTTAGCTCTTTGGAGACATTAGGATAGGTCCATTCAGTCTGAAGGAGGCAATTGGTGCCTTGGCTCTTGTGCCTTCAATTCTGATTACACCCAGAAGTTGTATGAGGAATGGAAAGGCCCGTCATTGACGGGAAAGATGTTTGGAGGGGACAATAGATCAAAACACAAGGAGTGGAAATGTCTCATTTCCAGGCTTTTATTTTAGGTTAGGAAATAGATATAATAACGTCCAAGTTCCTGTCCAGAAGGGAGGAAGAGAGATAATCTTTAGTTCCACAATGGAAGAAGAGCCTTCTTCAGGGGGGATGGAGACACTCTGTGACATTCCTTACAATGGTTTTTTGCTGTCACTTACTGCTCTTTTGATGTCTGATGAGATGAATGGAATGGGCTAGTCTGGCCCCACTAAGGACTGAGAGGCAGGGTTGATTGCTGGATTGATTGTTAAAGAGTGTTCCCTGCAGCTCATCCCATATTAGGTATTTTGATGAGCCCGTTAAAAGTTTTAACAGGAAGCTGCAGACATAGAGACTCCCAAAATAAACTAAGGGGGATTTATAGGCAGACTTGAACTTGCAGAAGTTAGAAGTGTTATAATGAGAAGCATTAGGGATTAGCCCTGTCACTGCTGGGATATACTGGTTGGCAAGATTTATGGGACAGTTATTGTTGCAAGGTGTAAACTGTTGAGGAAGGTTAATTAGGTTTTCTACCCAAAAGGTACAGTTGCAAGTGATGGTTGTGTGCCCTAAGAAATTGCCTGGTATGGGAGATGTTAAAGAATATGCAAAATGGTACTGTTGTTATAGTGGGAGCAAGCCAGGAATATTAGTGAGGTGTCCAAAGATTGGGGGCCAAGTAAGGTTGAGGGCAGATCCAAGCAAAGACAAGTAATTGAGGGCCCAGAGGGTAACATTATAAATGCTGGTAGTGTGTGAGAATCCTTGGTCAGGAGTGTCAGCCCATTCACTGGTATCAGTTGGCCAGGTGATCATTTCTTCTGATTGGGGGGCACAAACCCAGCAACAGGAGATGTTACATATATCAGCCACAGATTGGATTCAGTTTAAAAAGGGTGTTTGGGTCTAGCTTGAACTTTGGAGAGATTTGGAGTAAGATTAATTAAAAGAAGAGTTTACAAGATTGTCATGTTAGTAGCTAAACAAATTGTATCCACCAAGGGAGAGAGAGTACAGTAGTTATAAGAAAAGATACTATAAGAAGGAAGCAACACCAGCACAAATTTGTGCAGGGTTCAGGCTACAAGGGTGTTGTTATTAGGTACTTAGATTTTGCTTTTTGAAGAAATGTTTTAGGCCATCTGTAAAGTTTGATATTGTTTTTGAATTCCAAAAATAAATATTGGATTATGTTTGTAAATTGGTCTGTTCCTCTGGGCATATTAGATTGTATTAACTTCAGAGGTTTCACTTTTACTTGATTAAATTATGATTAGGTCTTTGATTAGGCCATGTCAGTAGAGAGCAGGGACTCACAGACAAAACTAAACATCAAAGGAGAAAGTCAGAGATTTAATGCTGGAGCCCCAGGAAGTAAACACACAGGAGAACACAGAGGAATAGAGACAGGTCCATAGACACTGTAGGGTCCTTTACATCTTTAGTTAAATTTATTCCTAGGTTTTTTATTCTTTTTGTTACTATTGTAAAAGGTATTTTTTTTCTTGATTTCCTCCTCAGATTGCTCATTATTGGTGTACAGAAATGCTGATTTTTGAGCATTGATCTTATAGCCTGTGACATTACAGAACTCCTTTATAAATTCTAGAAGCTTTGTTGTAGATTTCTCAGGACTTTCCACATATAGGATCATGTCATCTGCAAATAATGAAATTTTTACTTTTTCTTTTCCAATTTGGATGCCTTTTATATCTTTTTCTTTCCTCAGTGCTTGAGCAAATACTTCTAACACAGTGTTAAATAGGAGTAGTGATTGTGGGCATCCTTGTCCTGTTCCTGATCTCAGAGGGAAGGCTTTTAGGATTTCACCATTGAAGATGATGTTAGCTTTGGGTTTTTCATATATACCTTTTATAATATTTAGAAAGTTTCTTTCTATTCCTATCTTTTGTAGTGTTTTTATCAGGAAAGAGTGCTATATTTTGTCAAATGCTTTTTCTGCATCTATAGAGATGTTCATGTGATTTTTTTCTTTCAATCTGTTTATGTGGTGTATTACATTGATTGATTTTTTATATTGAACCATCCTTGCATACCTGGGATGAAAACCAGTTGGTCATGGTGTATAATCCTTTTGATAAGTTATTGAATGTGATTAGCAAGTATTTTGTTGAGGATTTTAGCATCTAGGTTCATTAGAGAAATTGGTCTGTAATTTTTCTTTCTTGTGGTATCTTTGTTTGGTTTTTGTATTAGGGTAATGTTGGCATTATAGAATGAGTTAGGCAATATTCCTTCTACTTCTATTTTTTGGAAGAGCTTAAGCAGAATTGGTGTTAGCTCTTTCAGGACTGTTTGGAAAGAATTCAGCTGTAAAGCCATTTGGTCCTGGGCTCTTCTTAGTTGGGAGGTTTTTGATGACTGAGTTTACCTCTTTACTTGTAATTGGACTGTTGAGTTCATTAATTTCTTCTTTCATCAATGTAGGCTGTTTGTGATTTTCTAGAAACTTGTTCATTTCCTCTAAGTTATCATTCATGTTGGCATATAATTTTTCAAAGTATCCTTTCATGATACTCTTTTTTTCTGTGGGGTCAGTAGTGGTAGCCCCTTGCTCATTCCTTATTTTGTGTATTTGCATGTGTTCTCTCTTTTCCTTTGTTTCTAGTGCTTTCTTATTCTCTATTTCATTTAGTTCTGCTCTAATCTTTGTTCTTTCTTTCTTTCTACTTTCTTTAGGTAAAGTTTGTTGTAGTTTTTCCAATTCCTCCAAGTGTGCAGTTATGTCTTCAATTTTAGCACTTTCTTCTTTTTTAATATATGTATTTATGGCTATGAACTTCCGTCTCAGGACAGCTTTCACTGTATCCCAAAAATTTTGATATGTAGTGTAGTCATTTTCATTAGTTTCAAGGTAGTTGGCTGACTCCACACCCTCTGGAGCCAAGCCTCAATGTCATCAGGCTGCTGGGTATATGGACTTCCTCAGTAGATTCTCCTCTCCCCTCAGCCTGGCACTGCTTCAAGCCAGCTTATCTGTTCCCCAAAGCTATTAGGGGTTCTGGGCAACCAAATCCACAGAAAGAAAACCCCTCTCCACCTTCTCTCAGAACCCTCCCACTCTCGGATTATGCTCCCTCTCACCAGGTTGCTGGCAGCAGGAGTTGGGACATATCCATGGGCAGCTGGGTAAGTCAACTTCCTCGGCAGATTTGCCACTCCCTTCTGCCTAGTGATGATTCAAGCCAAGTCTTTTGTTCCCCAAAGCTGCAAGAGGTTCCAGGCAGCTAAATCCACAGAAAGCAAATCTCTCTCAACCCTTCACCAGAACCCTCCCACTCTCAGAGAACACTCCCTCTTACCAGGGTGCTGGTGGGAGTCACGGCTCAAACCAGCTTTTTTCCCTGAGGGAGGGGCTCAGCCATCGGTGTTAACCTCCACAGGCAGGGTTAAAATTCACAAATCTCTACCAAGCAGTCCATGCTGTGGACGTGCCTCCAGATAGATGTCCCAAGCTTCTCGCTCTGTGAGCCCACAGCACAGACCCCAGGGCAGGACTCTCTCCCCAGTAAGCCATTCTTACAGAGAGTGAGTCAGCAAGTGCACTCCTAAACCGATGACATTTTGCCTC
>JAKSZT010054085.1:602953-660698 GCA_026826555.1 Tolypeutes matacus | reverse complement strand
CCAAGCTCCCTGTATTCTGTAGAACAGGAGAAGGCAGTATCTGTTTTCTATACACAGGTGATTCCCATATTAAACCCCTTGATTTACAGTGTGAGAAACAAAGATGTGAAGAATGCTGTGAGAAAGGTCACAGAAACAGAACATATTTTCTGTAGATTTTAAGTCACTATTGATCCTAAAACACTTGGCCAGTTAGTTCTCATTTATTAATACTCATAAGAATTTCATGAATGCTAATGCTTTTAGCAATTGTACCACTCCTTTCATTCTACACACTTACTTGACATATGAGGAAGCAGGACTGAAATGGAAAGTTATGTAATTTGGATAGCTGTATCATTAAAAAATATAGCCTATCACACAACTTTTTTTTGGTGTTATATGTTATTAATCTTTGAATCAATATAAAATACAATAGAAAGTGCAATATTACATATATATATATTTCACTATTATTGGAGAAAATAAATATATATATGAGGTTTTCCTTTAAGGACATAAAGAAATAGAGTGCTTCTTTAGGGCGGTAAAAGATCCTTAAATTGCAAGAAATAAATTTAATTTTATAGCTGGAATTTTCTTCATTTTTAAGTTTGATATTTATTTTACATATTCTAAAGAATGAGGGCACTCTGTACAAATAAAAATAAAGCTTCTTTCCAATTTCTGTTTTCAAAAGCTTTTTTTTTTAAACCAAATTTTCTTCTTTTTTTATAGGCCTTGATTTATTTATTTCTGAAGGGAGAGGATGGTTGCCCATATAATTTCTTCTGAGATTGTAAAAAGAACCCCATATAATTTCCTCCTAAGATTTTAAAGTTTTAGTAACATGCTTTGAAGTGTGATTTTGGAGTTTTTAAAATTTAAAACTCATTCCATTTATCCTTTTAAATATCGCTTTCTTTTCATTCATGATTAAAAAACAAAATACCAAGGTGTTTCACATTCAAGAAACTTTCCCTTTATAGGATTCCCATTGCATTCACTTCAAACAAGATTATGAAGACTAACATATATTTATTGAATGGTTCTGTAATTATTAATTTTGTGATTGTATGTTTTTATTAATGCCTTTATGATTAACAAAAAAATTTGGGAAATATATTTATGTTACTATCAAATTAATTGGAATTAAGTTCATTTTTCTGTGTTTTTGAGGCTCTAATTGTTACTGAGATTAGAGGGGACAACCTGAAATACTTAAAGCCTATTTGATGGTTAAAAAATATTCAAGTGCCTTCAACATTGCTAGTTCAAAGCTGACTATTCTGATACATTCAACTTGTTAAAAAAAACTCTAGATTTACAACAGTAAAAAGTTCCAGACAAATAGATATCTATTTTCAGATGAAAACTTGTATGCAGATGTTCATAGCTTGAACAAACAAACAAACAAACAAACAAACAAATCCAGACTGGGAATGAAGAATTGAAAGTACATCCCTTGGCAGGTGAAATGATCTCATATTTAGAAAATCCTATGGAATCCACCCAAAGTCTATTGGAATAAATAAACAAGAGTGACAAGATTAGAGAATGTAAGATTAATATACAAAAATTATTTCATATCTATAGCAACAATGAACAGACCAAAAAAGAAACTAAGTAAATAATTCCATATATGACAAATGCCATATTTGACTATCAAAAAGAATAAAATATTTTAGAATAAATTTAGCCAAAAAAATGCTAATTTATACTCTGAAAACTATAAAA
This sequence comes from Tolypeutes matacus, assembly GCA_026826555.1. Classification (NCBI taxonomy): domain Eukaryota; kingdom Metazoa; phylum Chordata; class Mammalia; order Cingulata; family Chlamyphoridae; genus Tolypeutes; species Tolypeutes matacus. Next base: position 658,982 of record JAKSZT010054085.1, on the reverse strand, counting down.
CATTAGTGAAATAAATTCAATAGGGAGAGGGCGGGGGGAGGAGCCAGGTGAACACTGGGGATTGGCGGGTTTGTGGTTCAAAGTGCAAAGTGCAAGTAAGTGATCATTTTGTCATAATGTGTTGTATCAGTGGGTGGAGACCCACATAATAAACAAAAAGGAGCTGGATTCCCATCCTGGAAAAGCCGATATGTTCTCAAACAGAGGAATGGGAGTCTCTTGAGAGCATGGGTGGTTCCTAATAAGGAAGGACAAACAAATGTGTCAAGACCTCAGTGTTGTTGCAAGTAACTATGAATCTTGTCATCTAAGGAGTCTAGCTGGGTGGTGGCCATGGGACACAAGGGGAGGGGGAGGGAGGAATAGAACATATGGAACAGGAAGTATTTAGTGGCAATGGAAGTGTTCTATGAGATCTTGCAATAATGGACACAAGTTATATTAAATATCATCAAAATTTATAAAAGCATATGGTCTAAAATGTAAACCATAATGTAAACCTTTGACCATGGTTAGTAGCTATGTTTCACTATTTGTATATCAGGTATAACAAATTTACCATCTACATCTGAAAAGGTATTAATATGGGAAGGGGAAAAGGGAGAGGATGTTGGGTATGTGGGAGTCCCCTGTATTATCTATGTGACTTTACTGTGACCTAAAACCTCTTTAAAAACAAAATGAAAAAGAGTAAGACATTGGGAAATAAATGGAAGAAAATGTCACTGTACATACAGGACAACAGATATTACAGTGACGACAGGCAAAATGTCAAAAACATTTTTAAAAATATTTTTTATTATTTTTAATATCCCAATTTTTAAATGCTATTTTATATTTAATTTTCTTTAAAATTTTACGTATTTTATTATTATTTTTAAACATACAATTATTATTTCATTTTCCTATTAATTGTATTTGGCTATTTTCTTGGCTGCATTTTTGAAGAATCTTTAAATCACAGAAGGGTTACAAATGGTGCAGGGGAGGATCATTGGTGAGGGGTGTCACTGATGGGGGATATATGGGAGGAAGTTCACCTGGACATACATATAAGTTATATAAATGTGTTCAAATGTTCATGGGGCATTGTCACAGTGCACCCACTGAGATTCACACAATAACAGAGAGAATATTGAATCCCCATCCTGTAAAGCTCTGTCTTGTTCTCTAATGTAGCAGCAACTCTCCCCCAAGTGCAGGGGCAATGACTGGTGAAGGAGAATGGTCCATTAATGGGCCCTTGATATTGATGACTATGCTCTTGAAATTTAAACTTAGCCTAGTGTTGTGGAGTACCTAAGCGTTGCCTCCTTGTTGCTCAAATGTGGCCTTTCTCTAAGCCAAACTCAGCATATAAATGTATTATCTTCCCCTCAGTGTTTGGGCATGACTCCCAGGGATAAGCATCCCTGTCATCATGGGATTACTACCAAGAACCAAGTAGCAATGCAACTGGAAAAAGACCTCAAAAAAAGGGGGAGAAATGTAAAAGCAAATGAGTTTATATGGCTGAGTCTTCATAGTGAGTTGGGAGGACATCCAAGAGTTAACAATTTTGCATATCTCAGCAGGATCTCATAGATTGCCATATTGGATATTACCTCAACATGTAGGACTCCTGAGGACTCTGGAGACACCCAGGTCTTTTGGTCAGAGCAGATAGCTCCAGAGTTTAGTGCCTTGCCAGTGAGCGAGCCCTACTTTGGAATTTGTGCTCATGAGAGTGACAGATTTGGACTCAGTTATGGCTTCCCTACACATGGCTTATCTGTCCCTTCTATTTGAACCTATACTTGGTGCTGGAGATAATAGGTGTACATCCAAGACACTTGAATCTTTGAGCTGTCCATGTGCCAGTTGAGACCTAGCCTCAATGGAGTTGCAACAACTATTCTCCAGTTCATTGAATTCTCCCAGGACAACTAAGAAAGATCTGATGATGGACAAACACCATAACAAGGAACCGAGAGAGTCTACAACTGCAAGCAAGAGAGTCCCATCTATCGGCTGTAGGGGATCGACGCCCTCTCTCAATTAGAGGTGGAATGGACATCAACATCCCAGAATCCTCAGGACTGGAGAATGAACTATGGACTAGAGTAAACTTACTGGTATTGTGCTATAGACTTATTATGATTCTACAAATGGAAGAAATTACAGCATTGATGTGGAGGCAGTGGTCACTGGAGGCTCTGAGGGTAGGCGGAGGGAAACACAGGTGTAATGCAGAGACTTTTTCCAGACTTGGGAATTGTCCTGAATGGCATTGCAATGACAGATATAGGCCATTATATATCTTTTCATAGCCTGCAGAATTGTGTGGGAGAGAGTGTAAACTACAATATGAACTATGGCTCATGTTCAATGCCAATGTCCCATGATGTGTTTATCAATTGCAATGAATGTGCCACACTAATGAAGGATGGTGTTTATGGGAGAGTGTGGGAGGTGTGGGGAGCAGGACATATGGGAATTCCTAAATTTTTTTGTGTAACATTTGTGTAATCTAAGTATTGTTAAAAAATAAAAAATATATTTTAAAAAATAAATTCAGTAAAACCTAAATAAATGGCTACTTATCTCAAATTTATGAATCAGAGTACTAAATATGGCTAAAATGGCAAGTCCTCCAAATTGTTCTACAAGATGTGAGGCAATCTTTATCAAAATCTGAGTTAACTTCTATGGCAGTTTGAGACCCTTTGATTATATTAAATTCAATTGAGGGGATTTTGACTAGATTACTTGATAAGATCCCTTTAGGGCCTTTGATTGGACTATGTCAGTGAAGCTTAACACGAGTTGAGTTTCTGTCCCCTTGCAGGGTCTGATATAATCAGACACACAGATAAACAGACCCAGAAAAAAGGAACTGCCATGTTTGATTCTGCCATGTGACACAAAAGACTCCAGCTTTGCCCACTGAGGTCAATTATGGTCAATTGTTTTAATAATTGCCAAGAGAATTCAATGAAGTAAGAATTTTTTTTCAACAAATGGTGCTCAAACAACTGAATATTCACATGCAGAAGAATGAAGGTGGATCCATATTTCTCATCATATACAAAAATCAAATCAAAATGGTAAAAAAGACCTAAATGCCAAAGCTATAATTTGAAAAATCTTTGAAAAAAAAAAACAGGCTTAAATCTGTGACCTTTGCTTAGAAAATGGTTGCTTAGTAGGACAGCAAAAGCACAATCAAGAAATGAAAACTATATTTGATATAACGAGTTGTTTTTTAAAATTGCTTCAAAAGACACCAACAAGAATGTAAAAAGACCATCCCCAGAATGGGAGGAAGTATTTACCAATCATATGTTTGATTATGGACTTGTAACTAGAATATATAAATTGTACTTAAAACGCAGTAATAAAAATATGATAGAGAACAGGCCAGACACAGGCTGCCACATTTCCCTGCAACCCAAAAATAAAATCATGTCCTTGGGACTGTAATTCTGACTCCTAGAATGGGATGTTGAATATGGATTGACTCTCTTCTTGGGAGTACTCTGAGGTAAAACACATCCCCTAGCACCTAGAAGCCACCTACTGGTATATTCCTTCTCCTGTTGCCCTGAGCATATATAAACCTTCACTGGAGACAGTCTGGTTAAAGTATGTGAGTTGTATGACACCCAGGTCACCCCTGCTGATATATGTGTTCCTGGCTAGGAGGGCACTATGGCAAGAAGTCTGCATAGGACATCTCCCTGCATATGCTACAGATTGAGACCTGCTGGCCATGGGGACTATCACCCACTATGGAAGCTGATAATGCTTTGTCTATATGAGTAAACATTGTTCCATCCAGTAGTGGTGTGAGTTGTGCTTTTGTGGTGACCTTGACACCTGCAAAGCACATAGTAGGTTGGGACCTGAAGATTGCTGCTACTGTTGGCAGGTACAGTTATGCTTTTTGCTACACTCCATGTAGTGAGTCCCCTCCCCAGAAAGTGGTAATAGATTTTTCTCTTTCTGACTCACAGTTTGGAGCAGCAAGCAGTGTTCTGACAAAAGGAGGAATACCCTAATTTAAAAACGAGCAAAGGATTGAACGGACAGTTCTCAAAATAAGATATATAAGTGACCAATAAGCAGATGAAATCGTATTCAATATTATTTGTCATTAGGGAGATGCAAATGAAATTACAATACCACCTCTTATTTCCTAAGATGATAAAAATCATAAACAAAGAAAATAACAAGTGTTGACGAGGATGTAAAGAAATTGAAACCCTCATAGACTGCTAGTATAAATGTAAACGTGTTGCACCACTTTAGAAAACTGTCTGACAGTTCTTCCAAAAATTAAACATAGAGGTACTATATGTCTCATTAATTTTACTCCTAGGTATATACTCAAGAGAAATGAAAACATATGTCCATGTAAAAACTTGTCCACAAATATCCATAGCTACATTAGTTATAGTAATCACAAAGTGGAGACAACTCAAATGTCCATCAACTGACTCTAGTGGATAAACAAAAGGTGATATATACAGAAAACAGAATATTATTAGGAAAACAATGGAGTTGATACTTGATATCATGTGGTTGAAACCTGACAATATCAGATTAAGTGAACAAAGACACCATACTTTATGTTTCCATTCATATGAACGTCCAGAATGGCAAATCCATAGAGAAAAGAAAGATGTTTGGTTGTCTAGGTCTGATGGAGGAGATTGTAGAGTGGCTGCTCATGTGGATAGGGTTCTTTACAGGGGCAGTAAAAATGTTTTAAAATTGTGGTAATTGTTCACACTGTGAACAATTTTATGCTGTGAATGCGTGAATCATAAGGTCTTTGAATTATTCCTCTATAAATGCTATAAAGATAGAACTAACAATAAGAAAAAAATGTCAATTTATCTATATGTAGACCTGATATCAAGAAACTAATCTATGTATAATCCACACTGCAAGAGGCAGAAATTATGTTTATTCATGTAAGTATTATAGTTCTTTATGATTAGAAAAATATATGAAAATTTAACAACCTCACAAAGATAAAACCTTGAAAAAGTCCTGTATTGTTTTTCTTCTAAATCACTTATTTTAAAAATAAGCCCATAAAATTATGGAATCAAATGATGTATTTAATTGCCAAGGAATTCCATGAAGAAGTGAATTTTAAAATACCAACATTTTCTCTGACAGAATAAAAACTGAATTTTTACTTTGCCTACTCTAGGTTTGACTGATTTCTATTGTTCTGAGTGATAAATATGTTGAGTTATAAATTATATAAATAGACGTATACTTGGGTTCTTACCTTTTGCTATATGTACATGTATTATTTCACGCATTTTGGGAGGATTTAGAAAATATAATACAAAATATTTACAGCAATCATGTGGTGTTTCTTCTATTCCCTCAGAGTTCCAGGATGCGCCATTCACATATACTAGAAGTTAAAATAAAGCTTCTCCTATTGCATGATTTTATTTTTAAGATTTTTATTGTAGTAAATATATACAACATAAAATTTCCCATTTTAATAACTTTCAAGTGTACAGTTCAATCGTGTTAATTACATTAACAATGCGTTCTGCTATCAACATTTTCCATTACCAAAACTTTTTCATCATACTGAGATCTCTCTACCTCATAGAATTCCTGTTCAGCTTTCCACTTGTCTACTCATTCTCCAGGGAATACTGTAGGATGTGGTACCAATTAACCATTTCCCTTATCTTTCATTTCCCCAGTGGTACTTTTCTCCAGTTAAGAAATCATATTCAGCTGAATTTGACACTTGGGTTATAAAGATTATTGAGGTTCATTAAATATTTTCTTGAATCATAGGACACTTTTTATACTAAAGATAATATTTTTTCACATGCACTCTCAAGCTTCTCCATTAATATTTCCTCTTTTTTTATTTCTCTGTCTTGTTTTTAGGACTCCTTCAATGACAAACTATATAGGTGGATGAGAGATGTTTATTTTCTTGTAATTTTGGTTATCTCTGAGTTTTATGTTTTCCCCTTTTATCTATCTAAGTGCTGTGGTGTCAGATTTTGGATTTTATATGAATCATGGCAACATCCAATATATTGCACATTGTTGGGGATATCTTTCGAAAATTATTTTATATGAATGACACCCAAAAATTACACTGTGTCCAGCCTTCACAATTGCATGTGGTGCTTCTGCCTTTCCCCATTGTACCATTTAGGAATGATTTCCAATGCATATAATGGACCATCCAACAAATAATGGCTCAAGGAAGAGAATTTTATTTATTTTTTAAAAAGTCTAATATTGAGACTAGTGGGATGGATGGATTTAATTGTTTCAGTAGCTCAGAGTTAGTATATTATTCACTATCTTGACCTTAAATTATTGCCCTAAATAATTGAAACTCACAGGACAGCATTCAAAATCCAAGAAGCATAAAGTTATGTGAAGAAATATTCTCCTTGTACACCACTCATTTTTTAGGAAGTAATAACTATCTTGGGAAAGCCCTAGTAGATCTTCTCCTACATACCATTGATAATAACTGTGTGTCTCTATGTGTGTGTGTATTGTTTTATTTTGTTTTGTTTTATTTGGGATTCTATTTCTCCTCACTCTTCATTCCTAAATGGTGCCTGAACTTCTCAGGGAAGAAATATTTTCTTAAAATAGGAACTTCCTTTTTAAAATTTCTTTTTCAGCAAGTTCCTGATGATGTAATGCTAATTTCTGTCCTTACTCTCAAATTTATTATAAACGTGCCCAGACTATGCCCCGCATCCACTAAATGATAGCTTTCCACTTTTTGGTTTAAGCAAGTCAGTCATGCAAACCATATACTGGTTTGTTTATAATTCCTTATTAATTCATTAAGTATATTTTTATTGAATTCATTTTCTATGACAGAAACTATTCTAGCTCTTAAGTATTTTATTAATCACCCTGATATTTCTTCATTTCAAATCTGACACCTGCCAGAGTAGAGTTTTGCTGTCTGCCATATCTAGGATGGTATTAGTAAGCCAAAAAAAAAAAAAAAATGACTATAAGAGGTGATTATGGCAATTGTATAGAGCATTAAATCTGGAGCTTGACCACCTGTGTTTGAAACCTGGTTCTAATGTCTAATACCTGTATGAACTTGGAAAATGTACTTATCCTAACTGAGTCTCCATTTATCTTCTGAAAAATGGATATAGTAGTAGAATTTATTTCACAGCTGTCGTGATGATTACATTAATTAAGACACAAAGAATTATCATATGATAATTAACATGTCTATAATAGAATATTCAATAAGAGCGAGGTATTTTTATTACCTGGTAGTCCTTACGACCATCCAAAAGATGCCTTTTAACTACTCCAATACTTTGGTACTATTTGTATTCAAATGGTAATATTTCATGCTCTTGTTCTTTTTTTCTGATAAAGTGTATTTATTCCATTTCATTAGATACACAGGGAAATTTATTTCATGATTGTGAACTAAGCAAATATTATAGGCTCTATTAGCAGTAATAAATCCTAGGAATATTAAAATAATAAATATAAAAAAAGTTGGAAAATTTTGGGGAGTGACATAAATGAAACTGTATTCCCAAAGCTGATAACTCTCCTGTTTTCATATATCAGACTTTACTGGCTTTAGAATATGGCATGATGAAAACCATAACATTATTTCCTTTTTCATCTCATAGTAGGCTAATCAAACATTGAAAGTCAATGAAAATATAGTGCGTAATAAATATTCACCTACATTGAGAAAAGTCAACTCAATGCAAAAAAGAATACAAACTTAATTTTCTTCATTGCATAGTCTTTTTAACTTTGATACAAAACATTTAGAACATAATTTTTAAACTGGTTTTCAGAGCAAAAAAGACAAATAATAGTTCGTGAAAAAACCACATTATTTTTTTAAATTAAATTTAATTTATTTTGGAGTTTAGTATTTTGTTGTTTATTGTGTGAATCAACACCCACTAAAATAATATCCTATGATAAGATGAACACATTAATATTCCATAGAAGCATGTCCCAGGTGCACCCTTTCTCACATATCCCTCCACCAACAATGCACTACACCAGTGACCCTCTTCTGCAGTATTTGCCAGAAGAATATCCTCACAATTGTATTTTCAACCACAGACCTCCACTTCCCCAGAGTTCACCTGATCTTTCTTCCAGCTCTCACCCCAGTTCTATAAATAGTCCAAACCACCCCTCCAACCCTACTTGCCCTCACACTCCAGCACCATGGATCCTGCTCACATCCCTGTACCACCATCAACCCCATCTACTGCCAAACCACCCCTCCCACCTTATCATAGGTTCTGTCCACATTTAACATTGGCTCACCACTCTCTACTCTTTTTCTGGCTCCTGATACCACATTATTAAACAAGAAGAGCGAGGTGGGGAAAAAGTTAAAACCAGAGGCCTTCTATGGACTGTCATCAAGGAAGTTATCTTAATTTCCTGTATCTACTGATGTAGGCATAATGGGGTGATCACCAAAACAGATCAGAGCTGATCCTGTGGCTCAATTAATTTCAAAGTATGTTGTGTTAACAGACTCATAGACTCATATGAAATAAAGACACTGATGAGGAAAGAGTGGAGCTCAAGGCTTGGATTAGGAGCATTTGAGTCAATTCAGAGGCGCTGAGACTCCTTGTAATCAGAATTGAATCAAAACCTAATAATACACTGTCTCCACATAAATGATATAATTTCTTCCATTTCTAGAATTACAATAAGTCTATAGTAGAATACCAGTAAGTCCTTTCTAGCCCATATTTTATTCCCCAGTCCTGAGGATTCTGGAATGGTGATGCTCTCTCCAACTCTAATTGAGAGGGAGCTTTGATCCCAAATGGCTGATGGATGGGAATCTCTTGCTTGCAGTTGTAGACTCTCTCAGTTCCTTGGTATGGTGGTTGTCCATCTTCAATTCTTTTTTAGTTGTCCTGGGTAAGTCCAATGAACTGGAGAGTAGGTATTAGAACTCCGCAGGGTGCTGAAGGCAGGGAAAATGAAAAAGAGTTGTAATATGGGGACACTTTCAGTTCTTGAAATTTTCCTGCATGATATTGCAATGACAGATACAGGCCTTTATATATCCTGCCATTGACCTACAGAATTCAGTGGGAAAGAGTGTAAGCTACAATGTAAACTATAATCTGTGCTTAATGGCAATGCTCCAAAATGTGTTCATCAATTGCAATGAAGGTACCACACTAATGAAAGAAGTTGTTAATGTGGAGAATAGTGGGAGGTGTTGGGAGTGAGGCATATGGGAATCCCTTAATTTTAATGTAACATTTTATGTAATCTAACTATCTATTAGAAAAAATTTAAAAAAATATATATTTTAAGAAAAAACCCTGATCCATATCTGGAAATTTTATGAAAGCTAAAACAGATAGAAAGAGCTTACATGAAAATACACACTCACACACACACATGCACACTGGGTCACTGCAAAATTCATTCCAATAGGGGAGAAAAACATCAGAATCCTTGCAACAACCCTTTTGTATCTAAAGCTCTTCATGAATCTCCCTCAGTGAAACAATTCTCCTTGCTTGCTTTTTTGTTCTATAGGTTGCTGCCTTGTTTCCTAGCTGCTTAAACAAATAACATGCAAAGGATTGGTTTAACTAATTGGAATGGTTTTGAGGCTAAGAGAACTTCAAACTGAAGGCCTTAGCAAGGAGAGGCTTTCTTGCCAAAGACTGTGGCATCTTGGGACTGGCTGCCTAAGATACTTGGTCCTCAGCTCTTCTGTCACATGAACATGCAAATGGTGATGTTTTTACTTTTCTCCTTGGGGTTCCCTTTACTTTGGCTTTTGTGTGTGTGTGTGTCTTTCTTTACCTCTGTCTGAAATTCATTCTGCTTAAAAAGGACTCTTGTTGAGTTATACAATGGGTCTACACCCACCAGAATGCAGATAAAGACCAAGAACATGTCCAGACTGGGGTACACAATTCAGTACACCACATCCCCCAATGCATTCTCTTATAATTTAATATTTACTTAATTATATGTTCATAATCCATCTCTCACCCAAAAAGAGAGCAACTATCCTTGATGTTTTGCTCATGAATTTATTTACAGCATTTCAAAGAGTGTCTAATACATAGAAAACAGACTATCAATATGTGTTGGACTTATTTGAGCTTTCTATCCTCTCTGTGTGTATAGAATTAAAATCTATAATGCAATTTACAGTACTTAAAGTATACAGAGAATTTTAAGGAAATATATTACATAATTTTTCCCAAGCCTTATGTAAGGCATATTTTACATCTTTGCTTCTCAAGCTATAGACCAAGGGATTCAACATAGGTATAACCAGAGTGTAAAATACGGAAGCCACTTTATCAGTGTCAAAGGAATGACTGGACTCTGGCTGTGCATACATAAATATTAAAGTCCCATAGAATACTATGACCACTGTCAAGTGGGATCCACAGGTGGAGAAGGCCTTGTGTCTGCCCTCAGCAGAGTGCATCCTGAGAATGGCTGCAAGAATGAGCAGGTAAGACACAAGAACTATTGAAAGAGATGAAATCAAATCAAAAGCTGCTAAAACAAGAATTATCAGTCCAATTTCTTGTGTGTTGGAACAGAGCAGAGATAACAAGGGAAGATTGTCACGGAAGAAATGACTGATGACATTGTAGCCACAGAAGGATAAATTAAAAATCTTTATGGTGATCAGAAGGGAAACAAATGTGCTGTAGACATAAGGGATTGCCACTAGCATGTGGCATAATCTTTGTGACATGATGGCTGAGTAGAGCAGTGGGTTACAGATGGCGACATAACGGTCGTAGGACATTGCTGACAGAATAAAAATTTCACTAACAATGAACACAAGAAAGAAAGCTAACTGTGTGGCACAAAAATGATAGGAGATGGTGTTTTCATCCACAATAAAGTTTACTAGCATTTTGGGTCCCACAGTAGTTGAATAACCAAGATCGGTGAAAGCCAGGTGTCTGAGGAAAAAGTACATGGGGGTTTGCAGCCTGGAGTCCATCTTGGTGAGGATGATCATGCCCAAGTTGCCCACCACTGAGATCAAGTAGATGATGAGGAACAGCCCAAAGAACGGAGCCTGCAGCTCAGGGCGGTCTGTGATCCCGGTCAGAACGAATTCCTTCAGCACTGTTAGATTGTGTTTTTCCATCTACGTTTATCAGTAAACCTGTTCTGGACAGAGATAACATAATTATCAGTAGTATCCATGTAATGTATCTGGGCACTTTCATTTTAACTGATACATGAAAATTTGTTTGTAACAAATCAGGTACACTTTGTCATGGAAGAACCTTAGATAATATGAGGAAATTTGAGTAAATTGGGAGAAAGTGAGATCACTAGCATTGCCTTTATATAGAGAAGTCTCATAAAAAATTCCCTTTAATAAGAGATCCCTACATTAAAGAAAAATATTTTAAAATCGCTATATTCATGGAGACGTTATTTTAAATTTGTCTGAAAACTAATACCAATAGGATTCCTCTGTATAAAAATATGATGCAGAGAAACACAAGTATAATCAAAGAAAATGTATATGCATATCCCTAATGAACTTGAGGTTGAAAAAAAATACCAGAGTAGGATAAGGGTGACAGTTTATGGTAAAAGAATTAGTGGTTTAAAATTTGTGACTACCATTATTTACTATGGAAAACAAAATAAAACAAAATGGAAAGATCCTGATAAAAATGAAAATAGCAGTGCCAGCAGTCTGAGTGTACTCTAGGCATGTAAGTAAAGTTGATTATAAGAAATTCACATTTATAACATCTGAAACATTGCTGACAAGGTTGTGAATTTCTCATCTTCCTTTGTCCTGTGTACACAATTTTCTAATGTCAGAAATACTGAATTGTCAGTAGATATTACAATTAGAAAAATTATTTTCAGTGAATGCAATAAAAACGATTTTAAAAATCTTACTTAGTTTCAATGATGAAAGGCCAAAGAAAAAATTACTGTGGTTTAAGAACCAATTTCCTGTAATGCAAACATGACTTCCTCCCACCAATTTTGGAGTTCTATACAAAGTTCAAATTACTTTATCATAGCTTTCTCTTTGTTGAATATCCAATTCTTAATTCTTATGCACACATAAATTTATTTAATATCCATTAAATATTAAATTATTTTTAGAAGAGACATTAAATGACAAAAAATTTGGAAAGACATTAAAATTTAAGACTGAATGCTGGTGGCCTCATAACCCTGTGATAAATTTTTCATTCATGTCTCTTTAGTTAGGCTTCCTTTATTCTCAATTTTTACTTCCAATACCCACATAATTATTTAATAAAACACAAATATTGTATAAGCAATATAATTTATGATCTTTCAAAGATGCTTTGGAGATTTTAGCCAGCCAACCATGTGAAAATGATTGAAAAATTAACATGAAAAGGAAAAGAGAGAGATCCTACTCTGCTAAAACACTTGTGCAGTAGAATAAACTGAGCAATGAATCAGATTTCCTAATATTGCCTTTTATGACTTTATAAAAGAATAAAAGTTGCAAATGTCACTGAAGTATTGTAGATATTGGTAAAATATCGCATGACAAGAACTACTCTATTTACCTGTAATAAAGCCTCCGTCTTGACTCCTTCTTTTGCTTCCTAACCTGGCAGAGTGAGAATAATATATAGATATTTTTCACCTTGAGACTCTCCCCGAAGAGATTCTAAGCAATTTGGGATAATCCCTGATGCATTTGAAAGCATAATAAAATGCCTAGATGGTGTCTATTAATTGTCCAGTACAATTGGAATTGACCAGGAGCAAGTATTCATTTATTTATTTGTATGTTTGTTTATTCATTTATTCACACATTTAATACATTCCTACTTTTTAACTTTTGGTTAACTTTATATTTTAACATGCTGGGATCTGGATTATAGGCCTCAATATTCCACCATTTCTACAGTGCTCTCCTTAAATGGAGAAGATTTAAATACTGCTCTATTGAATCATTTAAAAGATTTAAATGGATTAAAAAAATTAAGTTTTAAAATTTGTTTTGTTTTGATTTGTTTAGTTGTTTTGTTTTTGTTCTTGTTCTCTTTTTTTTATTTTTTTCTCTCAAACAGTATTTTGTGTGTGTGTCTTTTTGTATTTCAAACAGTATTTTGTTACTCCTAATTTCATTTTATAATGAATTGCCAACCTCTGTCTCCTTAAGTCTTCCCTTTTGTTATATTTTCTTTTTTACATTTCAAAATTCATGATTTCTTCCATTCTGCCCAATCTTCTGCAATTCTTCTTTACAACCTTGAAAAATATTCTACTGTGTTTGGTATATATCCTACATTTTCAATATATTCTTATAAAAATTAAATTTAAGGAATAAACATTTTAGTATGTATTTTGTTAATTTATGTGTTTACATGATTGGATTATGATGTCCAGTTGTTTGACCAAACACTGACCTAGATATTTCTGGTAGGTATTTCATAGATATAATTTGTATCTATAATCGTTGCTTTTAAGTAAAGGAGATTATCCTCATAATGTGTGTAGGCCTCATCCAATTAGTTCGAGACCTCAAGAGCAAGGACTGAAGGTTCAAAGAAAATATTCTGCCTCAAGACTTCAAAATTTCTCTACTGGAAGTTCCAAACTGTTGTCTTCTTTTTTGGAATTCAAACTTACCAACCTCCACTATCACATGTGAAAATTCTGTAAACTACTACCTACCTACCTACCTACCTACCTACCTACCTACCTACCTACCTATCTAATTAACTAACTGAATAAATAAAGTCTTCTGTTGTTTTTCTTTGATTCTGTAGAGAACTTTAATACGCTATGCATTTCTAAACAAAAGTCATCTGGAGGACTTGTTGATGTTGGCCAGAGTATCAGCAAGATCTGGATAAGGAGCTTTTCAAGCTTAAGCAGATGTATGGTAAAGCAGACATGAATACGTTCCCTAAGTTCATATTTGAAGCTCCCAAATTTAAAGCTGTTGAAAAACCCCAGTCCTGCAGAAATAATGTAAAATCATTTTGGTAATTGGTCATGGATTAGTTCTACAACTAATTAGTAACATCAAAATAAACTTTTATTCCCCCCCCCCACAATACACTATGCATATGCATTATTTGCTGTAATTATTAATTTTGCATTTTAAGTCATTTTAAGTATTATTTTTGATTCCATACCGTGATTTTTTTTTTGCTTCTTCCTCATTATAGTCTACAATATATACCTAACAGATTTCACGAATCTATTTTTTTAATGGGAGATACTTTTTATCTTCAATTCTCAGCTATCAACACCACTAAAACATACAGCATTAATGAACACCTTTTACTTTGTCCCCTTAAAATTCTGTGTACAAAATTCCCTGTGATATACATATCACATATCGCATCTGTATGTGTTTGTTTGTGTGTGTATGTACAGAGATATAGATAGATAGATGAGACAGAGATAGATAGAGATAGAGAGAGAGAGAGAGAGAGACATAGACATAGACATAGATATAGATAGATAAAGGTAGATATAGATATACATTAGAGATAGAGATAGAGATAGAGATAGAGATAGAGATAGAGATAGAGATAGAGATAGAGATAGATATAGATATAGATATAGATATAGATATAGATATAGATAGATACAGATTATAGATATAGATACAGGTAGAGATACACTTAAACAGCTACCTATACACATATGCATATAAATATGCATATATATGTATATTTTCATAAATATATATTTATGTATATGTATAAATATTTATACACACAAACACACATCAGTAGTGACATAACTTAATGACATTTAATTTTGTTAACTCCTTCAGATTGATGGAACCAATATAGTTTTCCAACAGTAAATATATGAGGTTTTCTGGTTCTTCACACCCAAGGAATGAATATGAATTATGTCCTTTCTGTTAAACAGGAATTTATGAAAAATTATTTAGCTTTCATCTACATTACAATATTGTTTCTCGTTAATTTTCAGGTTGCCCACTGATTACCATTTTATATATGTATTAACTCTAGGTCTGTTTATTTTGTCATTTTTTTCCTCTTGTTTTTTGTTGAAGGTCTTGATATATTTAGTAAGTGAAAAAAACATCTCTATGAGGTATGATTGAAAATAATAAATTTCACATATCTAAATCTTAACACTTAATCAATTTTGTAATATTTACACACTTATAAAACCATCAAAACAATCACAATAATGAAAACATATATCACCTTCAAAGTTTCTTAGTTTGCCTACTAATTACCTCCTTTTTACCACTTCCTGCTACATGCAGTAGGGAAATTAAGATAAAATGGATATACTACAGTTTGTTTAATGATTTGCTCCTTGAAGGACTTATGAAGTATTTACAGATTTTAGCTATTATAAATAAATCTTCTATGAACATTCACTTAAACTTTAGTGTAAGAACATCAGTTATTTATCTATGATAAATGCCAAGAGTGCAATTGTTGGGTTGGCTTAATTTTGATGAAGACAAATTTATCAATTTGGGCTTTGATGGATTGTCCTTTTGACATTATGTCTATGTACTCTTTCTTTGTCACTAGATCCTGAAATTTTCATTTTCTTCTATGTTTTTGTCTAAAAGTTTCATATATTAACATTTTTCATTGAAGTCATGACCCTTTTGAGTTAGCTTTTGTACAAGGTTCAGGAAAGGTGTTTTGTTTTGTTCATTTTATCCTGTGTGCATGCCTCTTGCTAGGTTTGCTCTTTAGTTTTAGTAATATTTGTTGATTTCATTATATTTTCTACTTACACAATCATGACATTTTTAATAAAAAATAACTTCTTTTTTACCTGGATACTTTCTATTCTATTTTTCTTGCCTTAGTGTGGTTTTACTACAAACTCAAAATACAATGTCAAATAGAACTGGTAAGAGCAGACCTACTTGTTTTGTCCTAATCTTAGTGGAAATGTTTTCAATCATTCACTATTATGTATTAAGTTAGATGTAGGTTTTTCATGAATGCCTCTTATCAGTTTGAGGTAGTTCTATTTTAATACTTATAGGGACATAGTTGTTTTGTTTTTTTTTTCCTAATCACTAATAGATATTAGAACTTTTTAAATGTTTTTCTGCATCTATTAATATGTCATATGGTTTTTCTATTTTGGTTTGTTAGTGCAGTGAATGATATTAATTGAATTTGAATGTTAAACCTACTGCACATTGCTGTTGTATTATTTTTTACATATGTTTTATGTTTTATTACTATGTTTTAGTAATATGTTTTTACATATTGCTAAATTCAATTTGCTAAAATTATGTTTAGAGTTTTAACAAAAGTTCACAGCTTGTATTTCTCTGTTCTTGTGTTATAATGGCTTTGCCTGCTTTTAATGCCATGGTAAAGCTCTCCTCATAAAGAGAGTTAGGAAATGTACCCTCTTCTTCATTTTTCTGGAAAAGTTTGTTTGGAATTGTTTTTGGTATTTTATTTTATTTTTTGCCCTAAATATGTAGTAAAATTCCCCAATGAAGACACCTGGACCTGAATTTTGAATGGTTGGAGGATTATTTTAAATAAAATTTAAAATTTATTGTCCTCTCTGTCCACCAATTATTTCTAGTGTGTTTCTTAATCTCCATATACATGGAAATACATCATACTCCTCTTTTCATGGTGGTTATTGTAAACAAAGATTGTTTTTTTTTTCTTAGACACCAGCATTGTGTCTAAAATTATATTTTATTTTTTCTAATTCAAAGTTTTTATTCAATTTTCAATGTCATTTCTATATATTAGATTATATTAATCTTTAAGACATCCTATCAAAAATAGCATTTAAATACCAATTAATGATTTTCTAATTTTTATTTTCTATGAAAAAACCATTAGTGTTTTCTGATATAACTTGTATTTCTACATAAAAAAGGAAATAGTGAATTTTTAAATGAACTAAATGAATCTTCATAATTTTTATATTTCAATATATTTACTTTTTATTTTTAAAACAGATTTATTGAGATATAATTCACATACAATTCAACCACTTAAAGTGTGCATGTCAATGGTTTTTAGTTGATTTGCAGATATTTGCAACCATCACTGCCATCAATTTTGGAACATTTTCATGATCTCAAAAGAAAGGTATGCCCTTTAGCTATCACCTCTCTGACTTCACCTCAACCCCCAGCCAACCCTAGGCAACCACTAATCTACTTTCTCCCTCTTTAGATTTCCCTATTCTGTACTTTTACATGAAAGGAATCATATATTAATAGTATATGGGCTTTTGTAAATGGCTTCTTAGGATAGTATTTTTAAGGTTCATCCAGTTATTGTTTACCCATTTGTCTGTCAATGGCTATGTGTTTTGTTTCCATCTTTTGCCTATTATGAATAATGTTGCTCTAAATATTTGTGAACAAGGTTTTGTATGGACATATATTTCCATTTCTCTCAGGTATTACTTAGAAGTGGATTACTGGATTATATAATTCTGTGTTTGATCAACAGGACATATTAGATTGTTTTGCAAAGCAGCTGCACTATTTTACATTCCCATCATAAATGTATGAGGATTCCAATTTCTCCACATACTTGTAAATACTTATCTGATTTTATTTAATTATTGTTGTCGTTGTTAGATAAGTCATCAGTTGTATTAGTCAGTCAAAGGGGTGCTGATGCAAAGCACCAGAAATATGTTGGCTTTTATAAAGGTATTTATTTGGGGGTAGATGCTCACAGTTACAAGGCCTTAAAGAGTCCAACTCTAGGTACCATAAGAGGTACTTCCTCACCCAATATCTGTTGCCACGTGTTGAAGCAAGATGGTGGGTGATTTCTGTGAGTGTTTAGCCTTCCTCTCTCTCTTAAGGTTTCGTGGTCCCTGCTCCTCCCAATCTCAGCTGTAGGCTGTAGGGCTCATTTCATTCCTGGCACTGCTGCTCTGATCTCTTTACTAGGTCAGCTGTAAGCTACCGGGTGAATGGCTCAACTGTCTTCCTGGAGCCGCAGGATTCTCTTCCTTGTCTATGGAGCTCCCTCTATTCCTCTGTGTATCTCTTTCCCTGCCTTCTTGATTGAATATCCATTTATATAGTCCACAAATGGGGCAGGAACTGAAACTGAGTCACCCTAATGACATGGTCGAATCAAAGGACTAATCTTAACACAATTTAATCAAAGGCATCTCAGCTGAATCTCATATAATCAAAAGGTATTATGCCCAGAGGACAGATCAGTTTGCAAACGTAATCAAATAGCTATTTTTTGAAATTCATAAATAATATCAAACTGCTACATAGGTTTAAAAAAAATATCATGCATAAAATATATAAAATACAGAGTGTACATGTACCACCTTATTATTAACAACATGCATTAGTGTGAAATGTTTGTTATAATTCATGAAGGAACATTTTTATATTTCAACTGTTTGTTATAGTCCATAGTTCAAAATAGAACATTGTGTTGCACAGTCAAATATTTTTTATCTAATTTTTATTATAGTAACATATGCAAACTATAATTTCTCCTTTTAGCCATATTCACATATATTATTTAATGCTGCTAATTCATTCACAATCTTGTTCCACCATCACCACCACCCATTACCAAAGTTTCACAATCAACCCAAATAGAAATTCTATACAATTAAAGCATTTACTACACATTCCTACCCCCAACCCAGCTCCTGGTTATGTATTCTACATTCTGACTCTATGAGTTTGCTTATTCTAATTATTTAATATAAATGAGATCATACAATATTTTTACTTTTGTGTTGTGTCTGGCTAATTTCACTCAAGATGATGTCTTCAAGTTTCATCCATGTTGTCGCATTAATAAGGACTTCATTCTTTTGTAATGCTGAATAATATTCCATTGTATGCATATACCACATTTTGTTTACCCATTCATTGGTTAATGGAAACAGAGGTTGCATCCATCTTTTGGCAGTTGTTTATAATACCGCTATAAACTTCAGTGTGCAATTATCTGTTTGAGTCCCTGTTTTCAATTCTTTGGGGGTATATAACAAGTAGTTGTATTGCTGGGTCATCTATTAATTCTATATTTAGCTTTCTGAGAAGCTGCCAAACTGTCTTCCACAATAGCTGCACAATTTTACATTCCCACCAGCAATGAATGAGTGTTCCTATTTTGCCACATTCCAACACTTGTAATTTTCTGTTTTGTTAGTAGTAATCATTCTAGTGGGTATGAAATGGTATATCATTGTGGTTTTGATTTGTATTTCCCAAATAGCTAAAGATGTTGAACATATTTTCATGTGCTTTTTAGCCTTTAGTACATCATTTTTGGAGAAATGTCTCTTCAAGTCTTTTATCCACTTTTAATTGGGCTGTTTGTCTTTTTATTGTTGACTTGCAGGATTTCTTTATATATTCAGAATACTAAGCCCTTATTGGATATGTGGTTTCCAAATATGTTCTCACATTGTTTAGGTTATCTTTTCACTTTCATGCTTAAGTCCTTTGACACACAAAAGTTTTTAATTTTGCTGAGGTCCCATTTATCTGTTTTTTTCCTTTGTTGCTCAGATCCTGAAGATGTTTCCTTCCATTTTCTTCTAGGAATTTTATAAATGTTGTTCTTGTATTTATGATGTTGACCCATTTTTAGTTAATTTTGGTATATGGGATGAGGTGGAGGTCGGCCTTCATTCTTTGGTTGTATGGATATCTTGTTCTTCCAGCACCATTTGTTGAAGAGATTTTCTTTCCCAATAAAATGGACTTGGCAGCCTTGACAAAAATCAATTGGCCAGAGATGTGAGAGTCTATCTCTGAAATTTCAAGTCTATTGCATTAGTCTATAAATCTAATGTTGTGCCAGTATCATTTTGTTTTGAACACTATGACTTTATGATAAGTTTTAATGTTGGGAAGTATGACTCTTCGACCTCCATTCTTTTTCAAGATGGTTTGTCTATTAAAAACTGCTTATCCTTACAAATAAATTTGATGTTTGTCTTTTCCATTTCTGCAAAGTAGGTTGTGGGGAATTTGATTAGTTTTTCATTAATCTGTAAATCATATTGGGTAAAATTAACATTTTAATAATATTTAGTCTTCCAACCCATGAGCATGAAATGTTCCTCCATTTTATTTGATCTTATTTCATTTACTTTAGCAAAGTTTTGCACATGCTTGGTTACATTTATTCCTGGATATTTGAATCTTTTAAGTGCTATTGTTCATGGATTTTTTCCTTTATTTTCAGATTTTCAGATTTCCCAATGCAATCAAACAATGGATCTTAATAAAAATATATTTCATACAGATATAAGAAAAGTCAGCCTTATGAAAGGGAAGAAACCCAAATCATAATGAAACAGACATGTACACTAGGAAGCTTCTATCATTGACTTAAAAAATTTATGTTAATTAGTGTATCGACTGGTATTCACAAAATTGATTAATTTAGACAAAATCAGCTGCTGAGAGGAATCTGTAGGTTGCTGATTAAAAAGTGTGTTGAGCTAACAGATTACCCAGGGGTCATATTTGAAAGTAAAGGCACTGATGAGAAGAGAGTAGACCTCATGATTTGGAATAGGGATATTTTGTGAAAATTCAGATGATTGAGTACTTCAAATCATCCCATCTCACTGAGCCTCCTTGCAATCACAATAGATGCCAAATCCAAGGAACCCCAGAGAAGAGTACAAAGGTTAAAAAATTAACAAAGGGTTTGCACAAACACATACATGGTCATACACATGCAAGGGCCCTGCAAAATTTATTCTAAAGTGAGTTCATAGGTGAATAAAATATAGAGTCCTTGTAACTCCCTCTGTATACCTAATAGTGTTCTCCACTTACACTCAGCATTTCTGTTCTCTTTGATAATTTTCTTTGTTTATAGACTCCTACCGCACTCTATTTTATCATACGGTTTATTATATTTACAAGCCATTTGTCCCCCTCAAGGAAGACAATTGTTTTTACTGCTTTGTTCATTAATTTATTTAGAGCATTTAAAAGTGTGGCTGGTACATGGAAGGCAATCTCTAAACCTGTATTGAACTAATGATTGCTATCATACTTCTGCAGGCTTATAGAACAAGGCTTAAAGTCCATAACCTAGTTGATAGGTACCATATTCTACAGGGAACTTTAAGAAAAGATATTGCATACTTTTTTCCAAGTCTTATTTAGGGCATATTTTACATCTTTGTTTCTCAAGTTATAGATCAAGGGATTCAACATGGGGATAACCAGCATGTAAAATATGGAAGCTGCTTTATTGGTGTCATTGGAATGACCAGACTGGGACTAAACATACATAAATATTAACATCCCATAGAACACTACTACAACTGTTAGATGGGATCCACAGGTGGAGAAATCCTTGTGTCTGTCCTCAGCAGAGTTCTTTCTGATAATGGCTTCAAGAATGAGCAGGCAAGATACAAGAGCTATAAGGAAGAATATTATCAAATTAAAAACTGAGAATATCTGAATTATCAATTCAATTTCTTGCATGTTTAGCAGAGTACAGATAACAAAGGGAGACTCTCACTCTCACAGTAGAAATGATGGATGACATTGTAGCTACAGAAGGATAAATTAAAAATTTTGATGGTGACGAGAAGGGAAATAAAGGCACTATAGAGATAGGAGATTGCATCAGTATCCAACATACCTGTTGTGAGATGATGGCTGAGTAGAGCAGTGGGTTACAGGTAACAGTCATGGGCCATTGCTGACAGAGTAAAAAGTTCACTAATGATAAACATTATGAAAAATGTTAGCTGTGTGGCACAAAAATGAATGGAGATTAAGTTTTCATTCACAACAAAGTTTACTAGCATTTTGGGTCTCACAGTAGTTGAATAACCAAGATTGGTGAGAGCCAGGTGTCTGAGGAAAAAGTATATGGGGTTTTGTAGCCTGGTGAGGACGATCATGCCCAAGTTACCCACCACTGAGATCATGTAGATGTTAAAGAACAACCCAAAGAACAGAGCCTGCAGCTCAGGGCGGTCTGTGATTCCCATCAGAATGAATTCCTTCGGCATGATTAAATTGTGTTTGTCCATCAGCATCTATCAGGAAACTTAATCTGGATAGAGACATCAACATAATATCTTTCAAGTAGTATCACATAAGAGATATTTTTGTATACAAAGCAGCATGAATCATTAAATTCAAAATTTCCAAATTTGAGGTATTTAAACACAAACTCAGTCCTCGCATATAAAACATACATATACAGAGATGGAGACAGAGACAGAGATACGTAGAGAAGATAAAAGAGATAGAGAAAAATGTGTTATTAGGTATACGTATGATTATAATAAATTATTTTTTTATTTATGTAATGACGATTACATGATGATATTTATGGAATTACAATTACATAATATGACATGATGCACATGTCAACTACATAATAAAAATTTATAAACAAATTCCAAAAAAATTTTGGCAACATTTAGAACCCATTGATACTGCATAGTTGTGTGAAAGATGGTACAGGTTGAAACAATTAATACACACAATAGGTATATGACAGGTGTATGGATATGATAAGGATTGTAGCTTGTTGGGGAAGATGAATGAGAATTATTTAAAAATGTTTCAAAGTGTTTGTGGTACCTGGAAGCAGCTCTCAAATATTAAATACATTGTGGGTTTTTTTTTTTTTTTCATTTTATTTTTTTAAATGGTGAGAGTAAGTCACTTGAAAAGCAATTCTTTTATTATATTTATGTCAGGGCTATGATGTTGAGTAGGTTGAGAAGGTTGTTTTCCATGTAACTGACCCCAGCTTTCCTCCACTCCAATACACCACGACCAAAAATTGGACCATCAATTGATTTTACTTAAATATTTTAATATAACTTTAAATATAAATTTACTTAAAATATTTCCTCCTCCTTTAGGGGCATTTTCATTATAAATGATATAAGAAATTTGTTTGTTAAACAAATTTTCTATAATTAATTTTCATTAAAAAATTCCCTTTGATAAAAATAAGCCTTTACTTTATGGGAAAAATAAGTTAAAATTTGATATATTACCCAACAGCATAAAAGCAAAACAAAATGCACTAAGAATTAGGTGTTCATGGATTACTTTTTATTTTAAATCCTTCTGCACATTGAGGCCACATGGACTAAACTTCACAAAGAATTTCTCTGCACTATAATGCAGATGAATATAAATGTCATCAAATAAAAATGTAAATATAACCCAAGTAAGTCATAGATTTAAAAGCAAAACAGTGTAAGATGAGGATGACAGGTGACGATAAAAGAATTAGTGGTTTAAGAAATTATGACCATCAATACTTCCTTAAAAAAAAATCATAGGAATGATCCTGGTTATAATGAAAATAGCAATGCCAGGAGGCTCTGAGGAGGCTCCAAGAACTAAGTAGAAAAAATCAATTTATGACAGTAAAGTATAAAAATGATTCATGATTACCGTACAGATATCACATAAAATATTGCTTTAAGGTTGTGACTTTCTGATATCCTATCCAGCCCCCATGCACACAATTTCCTTATGTCAGAATTATCAAATCAAGCTTAGTAGATATTATACTTAGAAAAAACTATTATCAATGACTACCATAAGAAGCAATATAAATCTTGTTTAGTTGCAATGGTGAAACATTTAAGAAAAAATTACATTGATTAGTACAGATTTTCCTGTAAAGTAAGAAAATTCAATAAACTTCCTCTCACCAGCTCTGGAATTTTATGGAAAGCAACATTTCCTTTTTCCTACTTTACTATCCTTGTTAATTATTTGATTTTCATTTTTGATGCATCTTTTTTACATTTATCTCAATGTACATTAAATAATTACTTTAGTTATGAGAAGGGCATTGATGAGATTAGAGCCAGTAAATGACAAAAGAATTTGGAGAGGCTCCAAATGAAGGACTGAATGCCTTTGCCTTTAGAAATCTGTGAAAAAATTTTAAACCTGTCCCTTTAATTAAGCTTTCTTTGCTCTCAGTTTTGACTTCCATTATTATATACTTATTTATATAAAGCATAAATAGTATATAAGAAATATAATGATGATGTTTTCAAGATGCTTATGAGAATGGAGCTTCACAACCAATACAAAATGAAACCTTATAGCCAATGTGAAATTTGAAAAATTAGTATGAAGAAAAAAGAAGGTCCTATTCTTCTCAAGCACTATTGCATAGTAGAATGCATACAGAATTGAATCAAATCCTCATATTTTACTATGCCTTTGTCATCAAATAAAAGTGGGACCTTGCAAATGTCAGAGACATTGCAAATAATGGTAAATTATGACATCAGATGAAATTTTCTATCTTTCTACCTGTAATGAATCCTTTGTATTGACTCCCCCATGTGCTTCTTAACATGGCACAGTGAGAACAATTTATAGATTTTTTTTTCATCCTTTAGTTTCTCCATTAGGAGACATTAAGAAATTTGCTGATTTTCCTTGAAGCATTTGAAGGTTTCACAAAATGTCTGGGGCTGTCTACTAATTGTTCAGGACAATTTGTGCTCACCAGTGAGCAAATATTAATTTATTTGTAAATGTATGTACTTAGTTGTTTAATCATATTTATTAATTTATTTCATGAGTTCCTATGCTTTACTTTTGGTTAATTTTCCCTTTTAACATGCAATGTTAAAACACAGGCTAATCAATAATCTCTATTTCTATAGTAGGTTCCTCAAATGTATGACACTATGGAGAAGGGTTTAAGCACTGCCTTAATGAATTACTTCAAATATAATACAATAAGATTATATTTTTTAAAAAATTATTGGTTATTTATTTTTACTTTAGGACAGAAATTTGCTATTCCTCCTTCTCATTTCATAGTGATTGGCCACCGTCTGTCTCTTTAGGACTTTTCTTCTCTCTTTTGTTATATTTTACTTTCTTACATTTCAACATTACATGGTTTCCACTCTGTCCAATCCCTATCCCAATTCTCCTTTCCTACCTCAACACATATTCTACTGTCTTTGTTATATGGCCTACATTATCTAAATATCCTTGTAAAATATAAGATTTCATGTGTATATGTTTTACCTTGCCTACATGCTACCATGCTGTAAATTTTATTGCTGCATTTTAAATTAATTTAACTATTTGAAAAGTATTCACATTGTGACACAATTTTTTTTGTTTCTGTCTTATGTTCCATAATACACATCTAACAAATTTCATGTATCTATTATTTAATAGTATATTTTTTTCTCCAGTTTTGAACTATAACCAACACAACAACAATGTGTCATTTTAATGACCAGCCTTGTGCTAGTCCCCTTAAAATATTGTGAACTAGTGCTCGCTTCGGCAGCACATATACCAAAAGTGGAATGATAGAGAGAAGATTAGCATGCCCCCTGTGCAAGGATGACATGCAATTTTGTGAAACGTCCCATATTTTTTGTATATTACTGTGATTTGAACTTTTGTCTCTTTAATTGTTTTGTCAGTGTTCCCAAACTCCACCAGATTCTGTTGCTTATACCTAAATCATCATTGGGTGTATTATAATGCTTTGTGACTGTAACTGCTTCTGCTCTAATTTCCTCAACCAATGCGGCCTTGGGAGGTACCACTAGAAACAAAGCTATCTGATATAAAGAAAATATTCTCCAGCAGCATAAGTTCTGTTATTGGAACAAGAAAGTAAGTTGCTGTAAGTGTATGGCACCTGTTCAGCCACAATATTTGCTTATTGACTTAGATTATATAGTGGCAGGAATAAGAGGAAAGTTTAACCTACCAACAAAATATATGGCAGGCCTCAAAGTCACTGCTTCCAATCATCAAATAATTGGAGTTTTTAGGACAAATATCTGTGATAAAATAGGAACAAGGAAAAATGCAAGCAATCAGCACAGAATTTTATAGAGAATAATTTCTGGAAAAAGGAATTTGAAAGAAATAAATATGTTTACTGATAGCATATTTATATATCAGCCATTCAGGAAAAAGTGTAGTCACATTACCTGTTTTAGTGAGGTTTACAATATTTTCTTCTGGAATCCCATCTTTCCTAATAAAATCTTTGAACTTCTCAATGAATTCATCACCAATCTGCTTTTCCATGCCTGAAAATCATTATGTAAAAATAAGGATGTTGTCCATTAAGATCTAGAAGAAATTCTCAGTAGATAAGTGACATGAATGAATTTAAGAATCAAGTTTTCATGTGGAAGAATTCAATATTGTCTAAATATTTAACAAATATCATGTCACAAATCTCAACTGCCTCACTTAGGTCTGTAATGAAAATTAAACACAATACAATCTCTTGGAACTTTTACTTGCCCAAACCATCTGCAGACCTCTAAAGATACATCAATAACTTTATGAACTTCTTCCTATCTTCTGGAATTTATAGTTTTTCACCCTTTTTACTTTCTGGAAACTGAACCTGATATAGTCATGCCTTGTTCTTAACCCAAATATACTGGAATATATTTCTATACTTTTTCAGGAACTGCAACTTCTGAATACAGAGGTATTAGTTGTTACTTTAGCTTATTTCCATTCATTGACTTGATATTGTAGTTGTTAAAACTTATATTAACTGAATGACTTATACTTTTCATTGTAATGGATATTTTAGCTTATGAGTGTGTGTGTGCTTCAGGAAATGAGCCTTTGCCCAATAACAGAACCATAGTTATCAGAGACTACTTATTATTATTAGCAAATCATATTCCTTGTTTTCAAATTCATGTTCTTGCAGATTTGAACCTCATATCAAAGACTACAACACACCTCAAATGGTTTTAGAGCTGTTTGAGGTTCAAAAATTTCAATGTATATGAGATCAATTGATTTGAAAGTTAATAATTATGAAGCTTTCTTTGAAACCCAGGAATCTATTTTAAAAACTGTCATAAAATGAAGAAACTTGGTTGATGTGTTAATAGCCATGGTGCTTTAGTCAGTGTTCTCCAGGAAAACAGAACAGACAGAAGAGATCTCTAAATGGTATGAAATTTTATAATATTGTCTTTCACGACCGTGGGGATTCACAAGTCCAAATTCTGTAGGGCAGGCTGCAAGACAGGGACTCTGATGAAGGTCCTTGATGCATTCCCCAGGAGATGCTGGCTGTCTGAAGCAGAGATGGAAATTCTCTCTGTGAATGCTGAAATCACTTCTCCTTAAGGCCTTCAACTGTTTGGATGGACCTCACTCATTGCTGAAGGCAATCACCTCAGTTGATTGTAGATGTAATCAACCATAGATATAAGCAACTCACTGATGATTTAAGTCCATGAAATGTCCTTGTATTACAATTAGCCCATCACTTGCTTGACCAAACAACTGGGCACCATTCCCTGGCTAAGTTTGACAAATTAGCCCAAGCATCACACATGGCTTGAAATCAGCCATAATTAAACTGTTTAATCCTTTGAGATTGGGATATGATACATACCAAAGATTTCAGTCATTCTTTTTACCAAGCCATTCTCATCTAGATTGAGAACATGTGCTATCATAACGCCTTTTGTTGCATAAATGACTTGGAAAAGAGTTTTACTTGCATCTATAAGGGGGAAATAAATTGAATTTCATTTTAATTGATTTTTTTCTAGATAACCTTTTTCCTGGCTTGTTGAGCATATTGTTGACAAAGATTATCATATCAATAGCATCTACCTCATTTTATATTTGCAGCAAATGTTATAATCAATTGTGAGAGCAAGGAAGTGGGACTTGGTTATGGCTACTTTCAAATACAGATCCCCATTTCAGATCTTTTAGTCTTACTACAATATCTCTAAAACATGTGTTCTAATGATGCCAAAGATTTTTAAACAACAGGAGTCCAGTTTTATATTATAAATACAATTGTAAATTTGTTCGCCTTCTCCTTAAATCAGCAAGGACTTTAGAACCAAAGTCAATTTACCATTCGTGGCATGGCTGAAAGACTGAATGTATATTGTATGCATACCCTCGACCAGATTTGCTTTGCACAATTGGCAGTAATTATTGCCACAGGAATTTTATGTCTCAAGTTGAGCCCTGTCACTAACAAAGTAATAGATATAAATTTAATTTTGTTGTGAAGAGAGGCAGGTGGTGATATTGTGACAATTTCTTTAACAGATTTATTGAGATGTTTAAAGGTTATTTATTAAGTTGTCTTTGTTATAGAAAATAGAATGATATTTATACTCAAGATGGATGTTACACTTTAGTCCTTAACATCATTTTAATTATCTCACAACTCTTTCTGATTATTTTAAAAATAAAAATTCTCAGAATACACAAAAAATATTGCAAGCCAAATTCCCCATAAAATATTTACCATATTTCTGCCTGTGTCTATGGATTTTGAGAAATACATACTCCTTTTTAATTTTCTGGAAAATGTTGCAGAGAATTGGTTATTGGATATTCCCTATATGTTTAGTAATTCCCAATCAAACCACATGGACATGATTCTTTTTCAGGGAAGGGAGTGTTCTAAATAGAAATTTATGTTTTGATACTCCTTTTACTCTTGAATTTTTATTAACATGTTTCTAAGTCCCAACATCCATGGAAATATGTAATACTCATCTCTTTAGCGTCTTAACCTAAAATATAGATTGAATCTATTTTGCAGAAACACAATTGGTATGCCTAAAATTTTATTTTATTTTTCTTACTCTGGATTTTTATTTATCCTTCTGACTCATTACTCTATAATATATTAGATTATATTGATCTTCAAAATATCCTATAAATTCAGTTGTGTGTCAATTTCTGACTTTTTATTTTTTATATTCTACAAAAATTATTAAATTTTGTGTTATAACATATGTCTACCTAATAATGATGAAGACTAACTATAAAATTATATAAATTATATAATTACATAAATTATATAAAATTAACTATGTATATAATTAAAAATTTACCTCTCAGTACACTGTTCTCTTCTTGGTTCATCATTTGAGAAACAATGAGAAGACACAACACATTTTTTTTTATGAAGTGGCAGTTGAGTTATAAACAAATTGTTTTCACAAATTTAAATATTAGAACATTTTAACCTCTTCCCTTAAAAAACATGATAAATATCCACTGAAAATAATTTCTGGACCATAAATTCAGCTACCAACAATAACTAATATTAATATTTCACTAGAGCTCTCTCCAAAATACTTTTTTCTTTGGAAAATCAGGGTTCTACGGAATATCTAAGTGTTCATTTATCATATCAGTGGGTGGATACCCACACAATAAACAAGAAAATATTAAACTCCCATCCTGGGGATTGCTGCTATGTTCTCAATTAGAGGTACAAGAATCACTTGAGAATAGGCAGTGCCTAATAAAAGAAAACAGTACAATATGTCAAGCCCTCAATATTATTGCCAGTAACTATAAATAATATATTTTATATTCACATGTCCATAGCTCATATTTAGATATATATTATCATTTTATCTTAAATTAAATGAATATTTCTTATATTTTTTTTATTATTTGGTCTCCCTATATTATCTTTAATGGATATTTACACACTGCTTATTGCGTTGTTTTAAAAAATCACAAGTGAAGCACAATGTGTCTATATGTGTAGTCCTTTTCCCTTATATTTTGTATTTTGAGCTATTATTAAAATATAATATACATATAAATGAATGCCCACAGCAAAAATAAATTTGACAAACTTATATCTGTATAGCCACATTTCAGATTAAACAAGAACAACAACAGCAAAAACAGCAGGAAACATTATTATAATTGTAAAAAAAAAATCCCTTATTTTCCCTTCCTCTATGGACAGAACTACTATCACCCAGAAACAGTATACTCACTCATCTAACTTCTAATTGTATATACTATTTCTACCTATTTTCTTTTTTTACTATAAGTGGATAAATGTGCATATTAATTTTTGTTGCTTGAGTCATTAACATTACACACTGATAAATGTATTTCTAGATTGCTCTTTTTCATTTTTTAATACAGTATCATTTTATAAATAGTATGTAGAATAAATATCCACTACTCTATTGTTCATTATTAGGATTGGCTCCAGGTTGGGGGTTTTATGAATAGTAGTCCTCTAAATATTCTACTGCATGTTTTGATGGAAAATTATGTATATTTCTGTTGGGTATGTTCCATGAGCTGAATCACAGTGTATGCATATTTAGCATTAGTAAATACTGCCAAACAGTTAAACAAAGTGGACATACCAAGCTACACTTGCACCTATAGTGCATGATAATTGCCAGTGCTCAATATTCTTGTCAAGAATAGCCATGTTAGTTTTCTTAATAATGTATATCAGTCTCATTTGTTTTCATTTGCATTATCCAGATCCTTAATGAAATTGAGAAACTTTCATACGTTTAAAGGCAATTCAGAAATTTTCTTTTGAAAAGTGTTCATTCAAGTCTTTTGTCAATCTATATATTGGTTTACATGCCAATTACTTATTGATTTGTAAGAGTTCTTATTACATTCTGCATGTGAGTACTTTTCATATATATAATATATATATATATAAAATATATATGATGTATTTCTGATATAAATATCCACTCCTTTTTGAAGGTTGCTCTTTTATATTGTTAATTTTGATGAAAAGAATTTCTTAAAATAGTCTAAGCAATCTTTCTTAAAATTTTATATGATTAGTGTTTCCTGCATTTTGTTTTAAAAACAATAAATATGCTAGGCACGATGGCATAGGTTTAAGTGGGTACTCACCATCTCTCCCACAAAAGACAGCTGAATGCGGACAGGATCCTGCCTTAATGAGCTATTCTGGGAACCTATAGAGTGGGAGACTTTGGGGCATCAATTTGGAGGGAGCTGGACAGGAAGATAGATTGCTCAAGATAAAACTGGAATATAGAAAACATCAAGGAAATAGAACAAGAAGAACAAAGGGTCAAAGAGAAAACTTAACACACACACAAAACCAACAGCTGAATAAAATTCTAGAGGAGAAGGAGAAGCTAATCAACTGAAAAAACCTATCAAGGTAAAAAAGATGACCAGAGAGCAACAAAAAATTACAAACCATACTAAGAAACATGAAGACATGAACCAGTCCAATGAACAAACTAAAAGCCAGGAAGAGATGCAGAACTTCAAAGAACTAATCAAAACTGTCCAAACAAATATCAGGGACCAACGTAATGAAGTGAAGGAACAGATCAAGGATATTAAGAAGACACTAGGAGAACATATTGAAGAAATTGTAACCATAAACTGTAAACACAAAAAGATAAGACTATGATGGTGATGAATGGCACAATCCAAGAAATGAAAAAGACACTGGAATCACATAACAGCAGATTTGAACAGGCAGAAAAAGGAATTACTTATGTGGAAGACAGTACATCTGAAATCAAACAGATAGTAGAATAGATAGATAAAAAGATAGAAAAAATCTAGCAAGGATTTAGGGATTTAAACGGCAACACAAAAGGCATAAACATATGCATTATAGGCATTCCCAAGGGAGAAAAGAAGGGAAAGAGAAAGAAGGACTGTTGACAGAAATAATGGCTGAAAATTTCCCAACTCTATTGAAGGAGATAGATGTATGTGTCCAGGAAACAGAGCTCACCCCAAGCAGTATAAATCCCAACAGGCCTACACAAAGACATATACCTGTCAAAATGCCCAATGCTCAAGACACAGAGTAAATACTCAGATCAGCAAGAGAAAAGGGAACCATCAAACACAAGGGAAGCTCAATAAGATTAAGTGCTGATTTCTCATCTGAAACCACGAAGTAAAGAAGGCAGTTTTATGACATAGTCAAGGTACTAAAAAAACAAAAATCCAGCCCCAAATTCTCTATCCAGCAAAGCTGGCATTCAAAAATGATGGAGAGTTCAAAATATCCAAGGATAAATAGAAATTAAGAGAGTATGCCAATAAGAAACCTGAACTTCAAGAAATTAAAGAAAGTTCTGCAGGCTGAAAGGGAAAAACAGGAGAAAGAGAGTTGGAGGACAGTGTAAGAACAATTAAAAAGACAAAAAGTGAAATAAAGACAACATATGACATATATAAACCCAAAGAAAATATGGCTGATGTAAAAATTTCCTTGAGAGTAATAACCCTGAATGTTAATGGATTAAACTCACCAGTCAAGAGACACAGATTGACAGAATGGATAAAAAAATATGACCCATCTATATTTTGTCTAAAAGAAACCCACCTTAGACCCAGGAATCCAAGGATGCTGAAAGTGAATGGTGGGAAAACAATTTTAAAAGCAAACAATAACCAAAAAAGTGTGGGAGTAGCTATACCAATACCAGACAAAATAGACTAAATACAAAACTATTGTATGAGACAAAGACAGATACTATATATTAGTAAAAGGGGTAATCTTTCAAGAAGAAAGAACAATCATAAACATTTATGCACCTAATCATGGCACCTCAATATACATGAGGAAAACAATGGAAAGACTACGTGGAGAAATAGATGCCTCTACAATTATATTTGGGGACATTAATACACCATTATCACCATTAGACAGAACACCTCGACAGAGCATCAATAAAGAAACAAAGACTCTGAAAAATACATGAGAAGATCTGGACCTAATAGATATATACAGAATGCTGCACCCAAATACAGCAAGGTGTACCCTCTTCATGAGTGCACATGGATCATAATCCAAGATAGACCACGTGCTAGGCCACGGAACAACTCTCGGTGAATTCAGAAAGATGGAGATTATACCAAGTGATTACTCTGACCACAATAGAATGAAATTAGATATCAGTAAGGGCCAGAGAACCAGATTAGGCACAAAGATATGGGAAGTTAAGCAACACACTCTTAGACAAACAGTGGGTAAAGAAGGAAATCTCAAAAGAAATCAGTAACTACCTTGAAACAAATGAAAGTGACAACAAAACATATCAAAACCTATGGGATGCTCCCAAAGCTGTACTGAGAGGGAAATTCATATCCATAAATGGATATATCAAAAAAAATGTATAAAGAGCTAAAATTTAATACCTATCTGCAAACCTGGAGGAATTGGAAAAACATAACAAACTAATTCCAAAGGAAGTAGAAAGAAAGAAATAACAAAGATTAGAGCAGAATTAAAGGAAATAGAAAAAAAGAAAGCACTAGCAAAAATAAACAACACCAAAAGCTGGTTCTTTGAGAAGATCAATAAAATCGACAAACCCTTAGCCAAACTAACAAAGAAGAAAAGAGAACAGATGCAAATACACAAAATAAGAAATGAGGTAGGGGATATCACCACTGACCCCACTGAAATAAAGAGTATCATAAGAAGATTATTTGAAAAATTATATGCTAGCAAGATGATAATTTAGAGGAAATGGACTAATTCCTAGAAACTCACAAGCAGCCTACATTGATGAAAGAAGAAATTGATGAACTCAACAGTCCAATTACAAGTAAAGAGATAATTCAGTTATCAAAAACCTCCCAAATAAGAAGAGCTCTAGACCAGATGGCTTCACAGTTGAACTCTACGAAATCAAGAAAGAACTAACAGCAATCCTGGTTAACCTCTCCTAAAAAATAGAAGTAGAAAAAACATTGCCTAACTCATTCTATGATGCCAAAATTACCCTAATACAAAAGCCAAACAAAGATACCACAAGAAAGGAAAATTACAGACCAATCTCACTAATGAACCTAGATGCTAAAATCTGCAACAAAATACTGGCTAATCGCATTCAACAACATATCAAATGAATTGTACACCATGACCAAGTGGGTTTCATCCCGGGTATGCAAGGATGTTCCAACATAAGAAAATCAATCAATGTAATACACCACATAAACAGATTGAAAGGAAAAAATCACATGATCATCTCTATAGATGCAGAAAAAGCATTAAAAAAAAATACAGTACCCTTTCCTAATAAAAACACTGCAAAAGATAGGAATAGAAGGAAACTTTCTGAACATGATAAAGGGTATATATGAAAAACACACAGCTAACATCATCAAAAATGGTGAAATCCTAAAAACTTTGCCTCCAAGATCGGTAGAAACACAAGGATGCTCACTATCTCTGCTCCTATTTAACATTGTCTTAGAAGTAGTTGCTTGAGCACAAGGCAAGCAAAAGATATAAAAGGTATGCAAATTGGAAAGGAAGGAATAAAAATGTCACTATTTGCAGATGACATGATCCTATATATAGAAAGCCCTGAAAAATCTACAACAAAGCTTCTTGAATTTATAAATGAGTTCAGTAAAGTCACAGGCTATAAGATCAATGCTTAAAAATCAGTAGCATTTCTGTACACCAATAATAGCAAGTTGAGGAGGAAATCAAGAAAAAAATACCAATAAAATAGTAACTAAAAGAATCAAATACCTAGGATAAATTTAACTAAAGATGTAAAGGACTTCTTATATACAGACAACTACAGAACACTGTTAAAGGAAATCAAAGAAGACTTAAATAAATGGAAGAATATTCCCTGTTCATGGATATGAAGACTAAACATCATTAAGATGTCTATCCTACCCAAAGTAATCTACAGATTTAATGCAATCACAATAAAAATCAACACACTGCTTTTTAGTGAATTGGATAAACTAGAAAATTTATTTGGAAGGGTAAGAGGCCTCAAATTAACAAGAATATTTTGAAAAAGAAAAATGAAATTGGAGGTGTCACACTAACAGACTTTAAAATATATTACAAAGCTACAGTGGTCAAAACTGCATGGTATTGGCACAAAGATAGACATTCTGACCAGTGGAACTGAATTGAGAGTTCTGATATAGATCCTCGCATGTACAGTCATTTGATATTCAACAAGGAGACCAAGCCCAATCAGTTGGGAGAGAATGGCCTCTTGAAGAAATGGTGCTTGGAGAACATATCCAAAATAATGACAGAAGAATACCATCTCACACCTTATATAAAAATCAACTCAAGGTGGATCCAAGTTTTAAATATAAGAAACAAGACCATAAAGACCTTGGAAGATAATGTAGGGAAGCATCTACAGGACCTTGTAATAGGAAATGGTTTCATGAACTTCACACCCAAAGCACAGGCAGCAAAAGAAAAGAAAAAAAAACAGATAAATGGGATCTCCTCAAAATTAAAAAACTTTTGCACCTCCAAGGACTTTATCAAGAAAGGAAAAAGGCAGCTTACCCAATGGGAGAAAATATTTGGCAACCATATATCTGATAGGAGCCTAATATCCTGCATATATAAGGAAATTCTACATCTCATAAACAAAACCACAACCAACCCATTTAAAAAATGGGCAAGTGACCTGAAAAGACATTTCACAAAGGGAGAAATACAAAAGGCTGAAAAGCACATGAAAAGATGCTCAAAGTCACTAGCTATTAGGGAAATGCAAATCAAAACTACAATGAGATTTCATCTTACACCCATTAGAATGGTGGCTACTAAAAAAACAGCAGACTGTTTGTGTTGGAGAGGATAAGGAGGAATGGGAACCCTCATTCACTGCTGGTGAGAATGTAGAATGGTCCAGCCATTGTGGAGGACAATTTGGCAGTTCCTCAAAAAAATTAACTATAAAACATCCACTGCTGTGTATATACCCAGAAGAATTGAAAGCAAAGACACCAACAGATATATGTACACCAATGTTCATAGCAGCATTTATTCACTATTGCCAAAACTTGGAGTCAACCCAGGTGCCCATCAACAGATGAATCGATAAACAAAATATGGCATATACCTACAATGGAATATTACTCAGCTGTAAGAAGGAATAAAATGCTAACACATGGGATAACATGGATGAATCTTGAGGACCTTATGTTGAGTGAAGCAAGCCAGGCACTGAAGAATCAACAGCACATGACCACTTTGATAGGAATTAAGTAAATTGAGCAATTTCAGAGAGCTATTGTCTGGAAGATAGATTTACAAGAAATAGAGAGATGATTTTGAGCCATCACCCCATACGGACATAATTTATGGTAAAGTGAAAGAGTGTAGTTACATAATGAAGGGTAGTGCTATTATGGGTTGGTGGTGCATGGTGGAGAGGTGGGTAGATTGGGAAGGGTGGGTTGAGAAGGTCCAGAGTACTTGGGGGACCAGGTGAACAATGGGGATTTGCGGGTATGTGGTTGAATGCACAATTTGGGAATACTCTTCATGGCAATATGACAAGGAAGGGTTACTTGTTTAGGGTGTTGGATGGGGGGAGGGGCATTAAGGACAGGGCAGGCTTCTAAGGAGAGTGTGCATGATCATTCTGTCATATGTTGTATCAGTGGGTGGAGACCCACATAATGAGTGGGAAGGAGTTGGACTCCCATCCTCAGGAGGACTGATTTGGTCACAAATAGACAGGCAGGAGTGTCTCCAGAGCAAGGGCAGTCCCTAATAAGGGAGGACAAACGAGTGTGTGTCAAGACCTCAGTCTTGTTGCATGTAACTAGGAATCTTGTTAACCAATGAGTCAAGCCAGGGGGTCACCGTGAGCCCTAGGGGGGATAGGGAGGGAGGAATAGAATAGATTGAACAGAGGGTATTTAGTGATCAGTGGAATTGTTCTGCATGATCTTACAGTGCTGGACACAGGACATGGTAAATATCATAAAAATTTATAAAAGTGTATGGTCTAAAATGTAAACCATAGTGCAAACCATTGACCATGTTTAGTAGCTATGTTTCACTATTTGTATGTCAGTTATAACAAAGCTACCATCTACATATAAAAAGATATTAATATGGGGAGGAGGAAAGGGGGAGGACATTGGGTATATGAGAGTCTCCTGTATTCTGTGTGCGACATTGTTGTAACCTAAAACTTCTTTGAAAACAAAATGAAAAATAGTGAGACACTGGGGAATGAGAGGCAGAAAGTGCCACGGTACAGACAGGACACCAGATGTTGCAGTGATGAAAGTAAAAATGTCAAAAAGAATTTTTTTTAATATTTTAAATTTTTTAATAGCCCAATCTTTCAATTTTATTTTATTCTTAGCTTTTAAAAAATTTTTATGTATTTTATCTCTTACATTTAAACATCATTATTTCATTTTCCTGTTAATTGTATTCAGCTATTATAATGGCCCATCTTTGAAGAAGCTTTGGATAACAGAAGGGTTACAACTGGGCCCAGGGAGGATTGTTGGTGTGGTGTGTCAGGGACAGGGGATGCATTGTAGGAAGTTCACCTAAGCATACATATAAGGTACGTAAAAATGTTCAAATGTTCATGGGACATTGTCACAGTGAGTGGAGACTCACACAATAAACGAGAGAATATGATATCCCATCCTAGAGAGCTCAGCCACATTCTCTAAGGGAGCTGCAATAGTCCCCCAAGTATAGGGGCAGTGACTGGTGAAGGAGGATGATCCACTGATGGGCCCTTGATATTGATGACTAGACTTAGGATTCCTTGCTCTTGAAATTTAAAATTAGCCTATTGTTATGGTGTGCCTAAAGGTTGCATCCTGAGAGACTCCTTGTTGCACAAATGTGGCCTCTCTCTAAGCCAAACTCAGCATATGAATGCATTACCAGGGTGGGACATGACTCCAGGAATGAGCCTCCCTGGCACTGAAGGATTGCTACCAAGCACAAACCAACAATGCAACTGGAAAGAGACCTCAAATAAAAGGGGGAAAATGTAAGACAAATGGGTTGTTATGGCTAAGAACTTCAAAGTGAGTCAGGAGGTCATCCCAGAGGTAACGTTTATGCACATCTCAGCAAGATCTCATAGACTTCCAAGAGGATACCTCCCCAAATAGTGGGGCTCCTGAGGGCTCTGAAGACACCCAGGTCCTATGGTCAGGGTGGATATCTCTGTAGTTTGATGCCTTGCCAGTGTGCCATACTTTGGAGTTTGTGCTTCTGAGAGTGACAGAGATGGACTTAATTATGTCTTCCCTGAACATGGCTCATCTGTCCTTTCTAATTAAACCTATATTTGGTGCTGGAGTTTTTAGGTGTATGTCTAGAGACTTGAGTCTTTGGGCTGTACATGTGCCAGCTGGGCCCAAAACCTCAGTGGTGCTGCAACACCTACTCTACAGCTCATTGGACTAACCCAAGACAACTGGCAGGGAGATGATGATGGACAACGGCCATCCCAGGGAATGGAGAGAGTCTGCAGCTGCAAGCAGGATAATCCCATCCATCTTCCCCATGGGATATAAGCTCCCTCTCAATTGGAGATGGAGTAGACATCACCATCCCAGATCCTCAGGATTGGGTGAAGAGCTATGGACTAGAGATGATTTACTGGTATTCTGCTATAGACATATTTTGAATCTAGCAATGGTAGAAATTACAACACTGATGTGGTGCCAGTGATAGGCTCTGGGGGCAGGGACAGGGAAAAACAAAGCCCCAGGATGTGTTTATCAATTGCAATGAATGTGCCACACTAATGAAGGATGTTCATGTGGGAGGTTGTGGGACGTGTGGGGAGTGTGGCATATGGGAATCTTTATAATTTTTGTGTAACATTTATGTAATCTAAGTATCTTTTAAAAAATTAAAAATTAAAAAAAATAAAAAATAAAAAAGATAATGTCAAAAGAATTTTAGGCAGTAATTTTTTTCCTATTTTCAAATTTGGGATAAATTCTATAGTCCTTCCCTACAATAATAAATAATCTATAAAAATTTTTAAAAACCATATATATCACAAAGATTTTTCTCTATGCTTCCCTTTAAAAGTTATGTTTGTATTTCTCATTTATATCTTCAATCCACCTGGAATTGAGTCTGTGTAAAGTATGAGGTAGGTATCCTGATTCTTCTTTTTTTAAAGAATAAAAATTACCTAATACCATTTATTGATAGCATCACCCTTTCTCTTTTGGAGAACAATGATGCTTCCATGATAAGTGAGGAGACCGAGGATGCATGGACATGTGTGGGGACTCACTATGCTATTCCATTGGTCAGTCAGTCTATCCCTATGACAATAATATATTTTGTTAATTACTGTGTTTTATAATTAGTTTTGATATCTGGTATGGTAATTCATGTAAATTTGTTCTTTTTATGATTTCTTTGCTAATTTTTGTGTTTTATCTTTCTAAATAAATTCTACTGTTTCTCAATTTTCAAAAGAAGGAAGAATGGAAGGAAAGAAAGGAACAAGGAAGAAAGAAAAGGAGGAAGGAAGGATATCATAGTTGGGCTTTATTGAATTTAGGATATTGGACATTGTTACAATAAAAAATTTTCCATTGCATGGATATATTGTGTCTATATCCCTATTTCTTTATCTCCTTTGAGTAACTTATGTAATTTTTACACTTATCATTAAAGAGGCCTTCAATTTCTTTTATTAGATTTATTACTCTGTTGGTTTTCTCTTTACAAAAATATTTTTGGTGTTATCTCTCTTTCAATTTTATTTTCCAATTGTTTATTGCTGTAATATACAACTAAAGTTTTTTCCAAATTTATTTTATATCTGGCAAATTTATTAAACTCATTAATTCTAATTACTTATCAATACATTTTTCTGTATATTCAATCATAACATTTATCAAAAACAAATAATAGTTTGTGATTTTATTTTCATCTTATACCATATTTTCCTTCCCAAACTGAAATCCATGGAATGTCTAGAATGTAAAATATAAAAAATGTGACTTGATTTCCTACTTTTGGAGTCAATTCCAAAAAGAAAGATTGTAATGTTTCACTATTACATTAGATAAAACATTGTCACTTGAATAGCGCAGTAACCCTGAGAGGAAAGTTTCAAATAATGGAGTTCACATAGTGGATTTAAACTGTATTTCTCTAAATAAATGACATTGAACATCTTTTCATGGACTTAATTGTCACTTGTTCATCTTCTTTGGTGAAATGTCTATTCAAACATTTGCAGATATTTTATTGCTTTTTGCCTCAATTTTATTGAAATTTGAGTGTTCTTTATGAATTCTGGATGCATGTTCTTTATTAAAGAGCTGTTCAGCAAATATTTTTTCTAAGGCTATGACTTGTTTTTTCATTCTCATAACAATGCTCTTCACAAAGTATAAGATTTTAATTGTGATGAAGTACAATATATTAACCTTTTCTCTTATGGTTCATGCATTTTACTCTTTATTTTCTCTACACATTCCTATTCTGTCCCTTTTATTTGAACCTATATTTGGTGCTAGAGTGGGTAGGTGTATGTCCAAAAGATTTGAATCTCTGGGATTTCCATATGCTAGCCCGGCCCTGAACCTCAGCAGAGTTGCAACAACTACTCTCCAGTTCATTGGATTCATCCAGGACAACTAACAAGGAGGTGAAGATGGACAACTGCCACACCAGGGAACCAAGAAAGTCTACAACTACAAACAAGAGAGTCCCATCCATCAGCCATATGAGATTGAAGCTCCTTCTCAGTTGGAGATGGAGTGGGCATGGCCATCCCAGAATCCTCAGGATTAGGGAATAAATATGGCTAGAATAGATTTACTGGGATTCTGTAGACTTACTGTGATACTAGCAATGGAAGAAATTATATTATGGATGTGGAGACAGTAGCCACTGGAGGTGCTGAAGACAGGGAGAGGGTAAAAGAGGTGTAGTATGAGGGCATTTTCAGGACTTGGAATTGTCCTGAAAGACATTGCAATGACAGATAAATGTGTTCATCAATTGCAAAAGACAATTTTAGAAAAAGGCTCTTTAATTTTTTTCAGCTCCAATGTTTTCAAAAGACTCTTAGTCTCTCATGGATTTTCCTTGGCATCTTTGTTGAAAATCTATATATTTGTGAATCTATTTTTGTACTCCCAAGTCTGTTCTTTTGAATTATGTGTTTATGTTTTCACCAATACCACATTCTCTTGATTGTTTTGACTTTATTATAAGTTCTGAAATTAGAAAATGGCTTCCAACTTCATTCATTTTCTAAGTTGTTGCCACTATTTTAGTTCCTTTGCTTTATATTATTAATGTTAGAATCAGCTTGTCAATTTCTGCCAAAACTCTTCCTTAATTTTAATTGGGGTTGCATTGAATCTAACGAACAATTTGAGATTGTATTTAATTAATGGATTGATTTTTTCCAAAGAGTCTGCCTACCAGTATCATTTTCTCTCTCTCTTTCTTTTTCAAATTCAGACTGGATGACAAGAATTCCCTATCTATCAACTTAAAATGCTTGGGTATGAGAATATGTACTCCCCAAGACACAAAATGACCTTATATTACTCAAAAAGTTTGATCTTTAGTTCTTCCAGATCTCTGATATTCCACTATTTTATCTTATAAAATATTGTAGTTATCTATATACTGCCTTGTCTCTCTTCTTAATATCTATATCTATACAAGGATACTAGTATTTTTAAACTGCAGGTTGCTATGCAGATTACACTGGAGAATGTACACAAAATTCCCAACCATTAGTAGTCACTTCAAATTATGTGGTAGCTACTATCATAGTTTTCCTTCTGCTAAAGTTTAATGTTGGTAAAACTGATCCTATGGATGTCTGTTACTTTATATTTTCAGACTATATGAGAGTTGAGAAAATGGTTTTGAGTCTTCAAGAATGATTGTTTTTGTAAATTCAAGCTCTTTATATTTTTACTTTGTAGCCTTTATTTCCTCTTAAAGTAAAAATCAGCTACACATAAGCACAACTAGTCTAAATTCTTCAAATAATACTTAACATAAACGCCTGTTTGAATATCAGCTTGATGAAGAGCTCAACCTCAAATTTTTCTGTTGTGTCTCCAGTTCTTTGTAGTGAAGTAGATAATTTCCTTAATGAAGCATCATTTGATGTAAAATATACCTTCATTCAAAAACAATTTTTTGAATCCATAGACAGAATCAGAGACATCAACACTTGGTAGGAAGTTATATCAGCAAGGTTATCTGGAACTTTAAAGGAAAACACACTCTTTACTGACATAGCAAAGGAAGAATGGAGTGAAATGGAAAGATTTTTATTGCACATTAAAGACAGAATAATGAGATTCATTGGGCTTACTCTCAATGAATGTATTTATAGTTAGTGTCATAGCAATCATGTATATAATTAAAAGAAGAAATATTTAGTGTATGGTATAGAACCCATTCATTTTGTTGTGATGATAAAAGTTTATTTTATAACTATTGTGCTTCACATAAACAGAATTTGGATGTCATATTTCAATTGTATGCATGCTCAGCATAGAATCAAAATTTTAATTTAATGCAGCTCATAAATAAGTACTCTGCCGTGATACTGTATTCATAGGATAACAAGTTAGGCCTGAAAATTGTGGACATTTTTATTATTCTTTTACTTGGATCATTAAAACTACTTTTAAAAGTGCATACTATCACTAGGTCTTAAACTGAAGATTCCAATAAAGGGCCTTAGAGACCAAATACAAAGTTCTCACACTTTCATAATTGTTGTCTTGTCTTACAGATGAGAGAGAAGTGGAGTTTTGACCCATAATGTAGCTGAAATTTCTCCTATATATGTTACCCAAATATACATTGGAGTGAACTCCTTTTTTGACCTACCAAGTATCATGTTTTTCAAAACTTACTTGAATATTTTTATTTTTTTAAACTATAAAATTGTGGGAGAGAAAGAGAGAGAGAGGGAAAGAGAGAGAGAGGGAGAGAAGAGATATGAATGTGGAGTTGAAAGAGCAAATGAGGATTACTGTTAATAGAAATATGTATTTATGATGTACAACATATTAATACATATTTATACTATTAAATGATTTATAAGTTTTTATTAATATAGTTATTCAAAGTACTTTGGAAATGATTATATTTATGTGTGTGTACAAGTGTATGTGTATGTGCTTTCTGTGTAAGTAATAGGTAATGTGTCAGAATTTGCACAGAAATCAGAAATTACCATATATATAATGCGCTTGAATTCTTTAAGGATTAAATGAGCAATTTTTGTTCTCTGGCCACATATTTATGCTGCTATTTATGCTTTTTAATCATGTTCTACATGGGGTCTGTGATTACCTTTCCTGGTGAATAATGACAAGTAGCTTTCTTCTCTTTCCAGCTTTAGTTTTAAGCTGATTTCCTCATATTCTTCTTAATGTAAGGAATCTCACTATTATAAAACTGTACTGTCTTTCATATCATGAATATAAATCATTTGTAACTGAATGCAGTCTAGCCCAAGGCATGGCAGATATTTCAATCTATTAAACCCTGGAAAAACACCTGCCAATTACTTAAGAATGGATGAAACATTTCAGTCTATATCATAATGAAGGGAAAACAAATGAAACTATGCTGAAATATAATGCCTAAAGATGTTGGATCCAGCATTTTATTTCAATCAGAGGCAGTCATTTCTCATGGAAATACTTCTTTAATGTTTTGTTTTTGTTTTTCCTTTTTGCATTTAAACATTTCTTTTTTGTCATGCACTTTACTTTCTTCATACTCCATAAAAGAAACAGTCTGATGGCATATGGAAAAAATACAAGAATTAAAACACTATATTGTAGGAAAACAATAACGATAGCTTTTACAATAAATTTATTACTGATTATTTGGAGATATTATTTTATAGGTATTTTAGAAAGTTCATTAGCAATACTAACATTTTAGAGTTATGGCCATATATCTTTTTGGTAGAAATATGTCTGGAAAATCCATCTAAGGATTTTGCAGTAATAATAAACAAATGCATAGAGAAATATCCTGCACACTTATTGTTGCCACGTGAAAAACAATTACAATGTTACAATAATTTGAAGGGGCAAAAATGGATAATTAGTGTAAAGTTTTCAAGAAAGGAAATTGAAAAAA
Source organism: Tolypeutes matacus (assembly GCA_026826555.1). Taxonomy (NCBI): domain Eukaryota; kingdom Metazoa; phylum Chordata; class Mammalia; order Cingulata; family Chlamyphoridae; genus Tolypeutes; species Tolypeutes matacus. Next base: position 615,237 of record JAKSZT010054085.1, on the reverse strand, counting down.
AAAGAAGGGAAAAGAGACTGTACTGTTTTTGATGGCACATAGGTTTCATATACTTCCAGGAAACTTTTGTTTTCTTGTTCACAACTATTCCAGAAGACCTTATTGAAAAGGATCATTGCCAGAAAAGAATACTTAAAATGGTTTGGAGTGAAAAGGCTATCCTGTGAGACAAATTGAAATGTAAGTCTAATTTATCCCAGTGTGAGTCATCTGGGAGCAGTTGAAATTACATAATTTTCACCCTTTTTTTCTCATTTCAATTTAAAACAACCTTGTCACGTAAATGGGGCTGCTCCCATTTATAAATATGATCATTAAGAAAAAGTGTTTCATGCACATTGTATGAAAGTTCAAACTGGTACTGAGGTGTTACATTCCACTGTAACATATTACAAAATATCTTGATATTCATTGATTTTTGCTAATATTAAGATGATGTAATATAAGGAAAGTTAGTAGAACTTTTAACAGAAAATAAATCCATTAATTTAGTTTGTTTTCTTTTTAACATGACAAATTTAGGCAACAAATGAATGAAACCATGTCTTCATTTTATTTATACAGGAAAAAGAATCCTGTTGGGCCCAATCTCTTCATCAATGTCTGTGCTATAACTACCTACGTTATCATATGTTCGTCTAAGAACCAGACATTTGTATATAATTGGGGGAAATTTATTTCACCAGATATTGCCTTGCAGACCTATAAATATAAACCAAGATGTCAGAGGTACCATCAGATTTGGTGCCATACAGCAATCAGTTGAAGAATGTGACTGAAGTTACAATATTTATATTGATCAGCTTCATAGATAACATTAAGCTGAAAGTCTCCCTGTTTTTCCTATTTCCAGCGATCTATCATTTTATTCTGATTGGAAATTTGGGACTGGTTTTTTTTGGTCATTGAAGATTCCCAGTTCCACAACCCTATGTACTATTTTCTGAGTGCTTGTCATTCTTGGATGCCTGCTGTTCTTCATTTGTTACCCGCAAAATGTTGGTCAATTTCTTGGCAGAGAGTAATGCTATTTCATTTCTTGAATGTGCAACACAGATGTTTCTAGCTGTTACTTTTGGGACCACAGAATGTTTTCCCTTGGCTGCAGTGGCTTATGATTGCTATGTAGCTATCTACAACTTACTGCTGTATTCAGTTACCATGTCACCCTGGGTCTATGTGACACTCATCATTGCTTCCTATGTTGGTGGCATGTTACATGCTATGTTACACATAGTGTCCACTTTGAGCCTATCCTATTTGAGGCCAAGTTCCAGCTATGCTTTGGATCATGATATGATATTGTCGATATTTTATACTATTGTGATTCCCATGCTGAGTCCCATAATATATAGTTTGAGGAACAAAGATGTAAAAGAGGCAATGAAAAAAGTGTTTGAGAAACATTGCTTCAACAATAAAGTACATTTTTGCATTGAGTCAAATTGCAAAGGAGCCTGGGATCAGTCTGTATATTTATGTAAGAAATAAAGATGAAAATTGCTTGTTTTTAGCTAATATACCTTAGAATGTTCCAAAATAAATCACTAATTTGCCTTCCTGTGAAACATTTTATAAGTATAGATAAACTCTGTCATCAATATGCCTATGACTACGTTTGAAGATATCCATATTAATATTCATTTATATACATGCATTGTTGTTGTTAGTCATTGTGTAACTTGATTTTCACTTATTATAAATAAAGTTGGTGTGTTCATGATTTGATGACTTCATATATTCTCATATTTTTCATAGTAATTCTATTGCAATCATTATGAAATTAATTTCCACTCTGAAATCCCTGGGAAGGATTTCCCTATGGTTACTCACTTCCTATACCTTCAGTATCCAGATCCATCCAGGCCTCTGAGCATATCGTTTGTACACTACCTCAACACCATATATTTTTATTACTTTATTAATTTACTCTTTTCCAATTTCCAATTACATATATTGATTACACATATTCTGAAACTCCTCAAAATATTCTAAGACTACATTATAATATTTAGGATATACTTAAGGATCAGTTAAGACAATAAAATTATAGCTTTTAGAGAAAGAACCACAACTGGCTACAGGATGTAGATGCTCTACAATCTGAATATGTCATCCTTATTTGAGGGTCCAGTGATGCTCAGATATTGGGCTCAGTTTACATCTCTATCTTTATCTCCTATTTATGAGGAATGACTTTGCATTTGTTATTGATCTTCAAATTTACTGCTAGTGAGTGAGGCACATAATGGAAAGTTTCTCATTTCAAGTTATCCCTGATTCTGCCTTATTTATTCTGCTGTACTTTTATTGGTTCCAAGTTATTTTCAACAGGTGTTGAAACTCCCCTGGAACCAGCCCCAGATAGTAGTACTTAATAGGGAAATATTAAATTTCCCTTTAATTACAATTTAAAACTTGATCTAATGCTGAAGATTGAGTGTGAACTACTTTGAGAAATAAAAAAGCACCCAGAGACCCAGCCTTAGGGGACCCAGACACTTTCTTGATTTTCACCTCCCAGAGTCCCAACAGTTTCTCACTCTGTAGACAGCAGAAAAATTCATTTGTGACTCTGTCAGGAGTAAGGGGAAAATAGCCATTTAAAATATTTCTAAAGCATTTTGTTCTCCTTAACAAATGCCTGCCCTTAATGAATAATATTTTATCAGAGTCTAACCAACCTGGATTTACTAGATACTAACTTCCCTAGGGAAAGAGAGATACCCAATTCCAGGCCCCTATGAGCCCACTATATCACCTGGAGGGAAGGGGGAATGTTAATAAATATTTGTGATACCTTATTATAGGATTATAGAACATCTCCCTCTCCCCATATCTTACCACCACATTAAGAGCATTACTGCATGCAAGAATGGGTTATAAGGTTAAGAAGAGCAAGGCTCAGACAATTTAAGGAGCAATCTCTACAGAAACCCAGCAACAAGGGGAAAAAACAGGGTCAACAGAAAAAATTTTAGCCACTGAAACCTACAGCTATAAGAAGCAATGAACAAGTCCTAACTCGTAGCCACATGAACCTAACACCTCATGCTAAAAGTCTATTTATTTTAGTTACATTTAACTGATACGTCACACCTGACTCTCAACAATAAATCACAAGTCATGGTAAAAAGCAAAAAAAAAAAAAAAAAAAAAAAATTAGCAGTGTAAAGACCATAACAACATCAGAACCACAATTAAATTTTGCAGAAATGTTGGAATTATCAGAACAGTAATTTAAAGTGACTATGATTAGTATGGTAACAGCTCTATAAGAAAAATTGAACAACTCAAACTGATGTGTAGGAGGTGACACAAACAAGATTGTGAAGTAAGACACACTTGACAAACTGACCCCTGAGAAACAGTGAAAAAATGGGTAGAATTTGTCAGATTTAACTTCCCCAAACAGTGGAAAACAATCAAAGATAGATGATGACTGAATAAATAAGAACATGAAATCAGGAAACAAAGTGAAAAAAAAATTAAGAAATTTAGGAAAGCCAAAGGTCAAGTTTGTTTGTCCAGGGCCCATACCCCCCTTAGGCCCAGCATGTTAGTCCTATGACCCACATGCAAATGAGGGTCCCTGAAATCTGATTACTGGTTCACCTTAATTAACACACTGGGTGTCTTTGTACTTCAGCCCCAACTGGTTCTGTGGAACACTGACTCAGAGACCATGTCTTGTCCCCTAACCTGGGATTTACCTTAGACCGAGAAATGGCATGGAAAATTATGTACATACTTATATATAATATATACATATGTAAAATATGTATAAAATTCTTTCATCATATACATGCAAAAATTATCAAGAAATTCTAGAAAAATCAATCTAATAAATACTAATAGGTTTATACAACATGACCAGCTGGGATTTGTTACAGGAATGGAAGGGTGGTTCAACACAAGAAAAAAAATCAACGTATGACACCACATTAATATTTGAACAAATAGTACATTATCATATCAATTGATGTAGAAAAAGAATTTGTCAAAATCCAATACAATTTCATGATTAAATCACTTGGTAAAATAGGGATAGGAGGGAACTTCCTCAATATGATAAAGGTATATATAAAAATCCCACAGCTATCATTATACTTAATAGTGAAAGACTGAAAGCCTTTCCCCTGAGGTAAAGAATGCGATAAGCATGTCTGCTTTCCTTACTTCTTCAAGAATGAAGATCTCATACATGCTGTAATACTGTAAGGATGAATTTGAGTGAAATAAGCCTTAAAGAAAAAAAAATATCTATGTGAAATACCTATAACAAGCAAAATCACAGATTACATATTTTTTTTTTTTAAGATTTTATTTATTTATTTATTCATTTATCCCCCCCTTGCTGCTTGTGCTCGCCGGGCCAGCCAACCACGCCGTGCGGGCGGGCTTGCCCTCATCAGGAGGCCCCGGGAACCGAACCCGGGGCCTCCCATATGGTAAACGGGAGCCCCACTGATTGAGCCACAGCCGCTTCCCGCACAGATTACATATTAACAGTGGCTGAGTTGTGAAGGAAATGAGTAGCTATTGCTTAATTGATGTGGTGTTTTTTGGGGGGCAAAAAAAAGTTTGATTAGCAGATTATAGGTATGGCAGCACAATAAATAATGTAATTAATACAACTGAATTGGACACTTGATAGTGGTGAAAATGGAATGTTTGAGTTGTATAAATGTTACTCTAATGAAAAGTTAGGATAAAACATAGGGGGTAAAGTAAGCAAAGAGCTGGAGACCAAGAAAGAATCAAAAGGAAATGCAAGAAATAAAAAACATTGTAACAGAAATAAAGAATGCCTTTAATGGATATATCAGACGATTGGACACCTCAAGGAAAGTACCAGTGAGCTTGAAGATATGTCAGTAGAAACTACCAAAACTAAAGAACAAAGAGAAAGAGACTTAAAGATGGAACAGAATATCCAAGAACTATGGGGCAATAACTAAAAGTTTGCATATGCATAATGGGGAAGACGAGGAGAAAGAAATGACTAGAGGAAATATTAGCATTAATAGAATTTTTGAAAATTATTGATAGGTACCAAAACACACCCAAGGAACTCAAAGAACACCAAGACGGATAAATATGTATTAAAAAATCTACATCCAGGAATCTATTATAACTGAAGGAAATCAGACACAAAGAAATAGGAAATCTTGAAAATAGCCAAAATAAAAAAATAAAAAAATAAAAAAACTTATGAATAGAAGTAAAGGTTAAAAATTATATCAGACTTCTCCTCAAACCTTGCAAGCAAACAGAGAGTGGTGTTGAATCTTTAGAAAGTTGAATGAAATAATCACTAAGAGTTGTATATTCAGAAAAATTATCTTTTAAAAGTGTAAGAGAAATACTTTCTCAGACAAATGAAAATTGAGGGAATTTGTTACCAATAGACCTGCTTTGCAAGAAATGTTAAAAGAAGTGCTTCAGAGAGATGGAAAATTATATAGTTAAAAAACCTCAGGTCTACATTTTAATTGTTTTTATTTAAAATGATCTAACAGATATAGTTGGTTCAAAATAATAATATTATCAATACTGTTGATGATTATAGCTTAAGGATAAATGAAATTATGGCAGCAATGCTATAACAACTGGGAGAAGAGAATTAAGGCTATTGTTTTAAGGTACCAGAACTACATGTGAAGAATTATATTACTGTTTTGAAATGGACTTATATTTATTGTAAATATATATTACCAACATTGGGGCAACATTTTAGTTACCTGGGTGCTATAACAAATGCCATACTGATGAAGAAATTGCTGCGGCCTTACTCCTCCCCCATCAACAGAGATCCACAGCTTTAAGAAAGACAAAAACTCCTCTGTTCCTCTCCTCCCCTTTAACCAGAGCCTTCTGCTTCAAGAAGATAAGCTAAACTCACGGTTCTGCTTCTGTAAAGCCCGCCTGCCCACTTGCTTCAGGAATTTGCCTGGCTGCCCAGCAACTCACTAGCCAATGAACAAAAAGCATGCAAGTTCCTATATAAAACCATAAAAACCAAAATTCAGGGCTCAGACTTTGGGGACTGGATACCCCTCTGAGCCCGCGTGTAATAAAACATTGTTCCTCTGCCTCTCCGAGTGCCACTTGGGTTTTTTCGTTATCAGAATTTCATCTGCTGTAACATTTGGTTCCTTGACCAGGAAACCCAACCACACAGGCCTGTTGTGCCTCCAGCTTGGGACTGGAAAGTGCGACTGGCAGTGATCTCCAAGTGAACGAGGTAGTGCCACTCATCCTTTTGATGGGACCTACTTCTGAGGTGGCACCCACGGGTTGCATCCCCACACCCCTGGCCTGTCTCAGTCGAGAGGCAGACTGAACAGTGCCAGAAGACTCAGGAAAGGTAAAGCCCCAGGGTGCCAAGTCCTCAGTCCGGCCCATCTCCAGATGGAAGGGAAACTGATCACCTCTCAAGATCTCAAGTATTGAGATCTCAGGATAGGGCCAACCTTGTGGGAGAAACAGCATAACCTCTGATCAATTATGTGTGAATGAGGGCGGCAGAGGTTTGCCTCTGTCATACCAGTGTGTGGCTCTACAGCTTGCACTATGGAGTCTGAGGGGGCCCTAACCTGTTTTCCATGGCTACGTCATATGGAATGACGGCCAACCCAACTCTACTCGGCGCCTTAGCTAAGATGAGCCGAAGTTCTCGCAAGAGAGGTGGACAGGTTGGCATCTGAGTGGTTTCGAAAGAGGCAACCCTTTCCTTTGTCTGTCTTGTGCCACTGACTCAGAGTATGGGCTTATCACTGTCAAAACCCACTGTCTTAAACTGAAAGCTCAAAATTTTTTTAAAAAAGGGCTTTTCTGGAGATTATGGTATCTGGATGAACCCCGGCACCCTCTGAACCTTATGTGAATTAATGTAACACACTTTTGGCATTGACTGGCCTTCAGAGGGACCCTGGATGTAGCCAGGGTCCGTGCAGTATGGTTTATAGTCACAGTAACTCCCAGCCACCCCAATCACTTTCTTTACATCAACTCTTGTTTAGAAATAGCCCAATTTTGTGTTGATAAAAGGGATAGAGCAGGGTCTTAGTGGCACAAGGAATGGGGCCCTGGAAACCGGTCATTCATCAAGTATCCTTGGAAGAAGACCCACACCCCATCATAGGCTCTGGCCACTTTAGACTCCCCTCCTCTTAGCTACCAAGCACAGGCAGATCTCCCAGAAACATCCCTAACTTCTGTCCCTCCAGGATCATTGGCTCACTCTGGAAAAAGCACCGGAAACCCTGTAGCAAGAAGACTCCAGTTGGTGCAACCTGTGTTACAGATGCCCCTCTGTGAGATGAAGGGTCCAGACCAGATCAGTGAGGATGGAATCATCTGACCCATGAGGCCTGTTTTGTAACACCAGCCCTTACAAAAACCCAAAAGTGGCTGCAGAAGGAGGCCCCTGCTGAAGTCTTAGAACTGGAAGATGGGGCATGGGAGGTGCCAAAGGATGGTGAATGCCACCTTTGTCTCTCAGGCAGCATTGGACATTAAAAATATGCAAAAATTAGAAGGGTTCATGGGAATAAACTTATCTAACTCCTTGAGGTTGCTACTAGCAGTGACCTTGAAAAATCCCAACCCCACCAAATGAGGAGGGCCACCTCAAAAGGGGGGGACAAGCTGGTTCCCCTACTTGGTAGGGATCTCTTAACCAAACTGGGAGCCCAGATTACCATCAAGCCTGAGGGGTGAGCAAGTTTAAGCCTCATGACCGGCTTTACTCTCTCATCACCATACGTCAAAGCAAGGGATGGAGACTTCATGTGGAAAAAAATTCAAGTCAGAATCTGGAAACACTGTTGGAATGTTTCCCCCAGGTTTACACAGACAGAAACTCACTGGGAATGACACAGAACCTTGCACCCATCATCATTGACCTGAAACTTAGAGCTATCCCAGTCTGGCAGAGGCAGTATTCAATACCCCCCAAAACACAGTTGGACATGGTCGAGCACATAGACCACATGAAAAAAAGAGGGAGTCTTAATGAAGAGCCAATTACTCGGGAACACCCCATTACTACCAGTGAAGTAGCCAGACGGGACAGGATATTGACCAGTCCAAGATCTAGGAGTTGTCAATAATGCCACTCTCACCTTGCATCACGTTGTTCCCAATCTGTACACTTTCCTAGGACAGCTCCTGCATGAACTGCCTGATTCAATTGCTTAGACCTGAAAGATGCCTTCTTCTGCCTGTGGCTGCCCCCCTGAGCCAGTATCTGTTTGCCTTTGAGTGAGAAGTTCCCAGAACCCAGCAGAAAACTCAGCTAACCTGGACTTGGCCCCCACAAGGCTTCAAAAACTTGCCTACCTTTTTCAGGGAAGCCTTGGCAGCAGATTTGGCCACCTAGCCCTGGGAAGACTTCAGGTGCACCCTCTTGCAATATATAGATGACTTCCTACTTGCTAGTGAAATGGAAGAATACTGCTGGAGAGGGACCCAGACTCTCCTACAACTTCTAACACAGCCTGGGTACAAAGGATCGTGGAGAAAAGCCAAATCTAAACAGCAGGTCAAGTACTTGGGGTTCAGCATCACACAAGGGCACCAGACGCTCAGACCAGAACAAAAGAAAGTAATCTGCATCATCCATACCCCCACCACAAAAAGAAAACTTTGTGAGTTCCTTGGGGCTGCAGAGTTCTGTTGCATCTGGATTCCCAGGTTTGGAGCCATGGCCAAACCCTTCTATGAAGTTCTGACAGGTTGAGAAAAGGCGTCCCTCAACTGGAGAGGAGCTCAACAGAGGGCCTTTCAAAACATCAAAAGACAACTCAGCCGAGCCCCTGCCTTGGGGCTCCTGGATGTAACTCGAAATGTCAACCTGTTTGTGCAAGAAAAGAACAAGGTAACACTTGGATTCCTCACACAAAGAGTTGGCCCTGGCAAAGGTCTATTGGTTACCCCTCCCAGCATCTGGATCCCGTGGCTGCAAGATGGCCACCCTGCCTGAACGCCCTGGTAGCAACTGTAACCCTTATCAAAAAAGCTGACAAATTAACCCTTGGACAGGCTATTCATGTCATGGTGCCACACGCAATCACTGCTATAATGAACTCACATGGGCACAGGTGGATATCTAACCCCTGGCTTGCACATTACCAAGGTTTACTCTGTAAAAACCCCAGAGTAACAATAGAAACAGTGTGCAGTCTAAACCCTGCCACTTTCTTGCTGGGCGAGGAAGGGGTCCCTGAACATGACTGTGTTGAAGTGACCGAGGAAGTTGGGACCTCCTGACCTCCAAGACAAACCACTCCCTTCCCCGGATCAGACACCATTTACAAATGGAAGCAGTCTCATTAAAAATGGGGAAAAGCTTGCTAGATATGCAATCACCACTGCCAAATAGATAGTGAAAGCAGCATCTCTACCCCAGGGTTGTTCCGTGCAATAAACAGAACTCTGAGCACTGGTCTGAGCCCTGCAGCTAATTGCCAGGCAAACGGTGAACATTTACACTGACTCTAAATATGCATTCGCTACCGTTCATATCCACGGAATTATTTATTAAAAAAAGAGGCCTCTTAACTGCAGGAGGAAAGAAAATCAAAAACAAAGAAAAAATCCTTCAACTATTAGAAGCAATCTGGAAACCAGACAGAGTTGCCATCATGGGCCAGGGGAGAAGGGGGAAGCCAAACCCCCGAAGGAACTTGGCTGCTCCCAGATAACCGGATTTTTATCCTGAAAGGAGCCACTCATGCCCTCATCCAGCAATACCACCAACTCACCCACCTAGGGAAAACTGCACTAGAAGCCCTGCTCAGAAGATACCATTATATAACCCTACTGGCTTCCCTCTGTGCCACCATCAGCAGCCAGTGCCAAGTTTGTGTCATAAACAACCCCCTGCAGGGCCCCTGAGCTCCAGCAGGCATCTAGCACATGGGTACAGCCCCTTTCAAAGATCTCAAAGTAGACTTCACAGAAATGAAACCAAGTCGGGGGTATAAATGTCTGTTAATGATAATATGCACCTTTTCAGGCTGGGTCGATGCTTTCCCCACTTGCACCAAAAAAAAAAAAAAAAAAAAAAAAAACACAAAAAACAAGAGAAGTGACTAAAGCTTTACTTAAAAAAAATCATTCCCCAACATGGGCTGCCTCTGTCTATCGGAAGCGAAAATAATCCAGCCTTCATGGCTGCCATAGTCCAAGAATTGGCAAAAATTTTATGGATCAAGTAGAAACTCCATACCACTTATAGGCCTCAGAATTCAGGGAAAGTTGAATGCATGAACTGAATCCTTAAAACCACCCTAGCCAAATTCTGATATAAACTGGACTTCCCTGAGAAAACTTACTTCCCTTAACCCTTCTCTGAGTTAGGTGCACCCCAGGACCCACAGGCTATTCAGCCTTTGAAATTCTATTTGGACAACCACCCGCAATTATCCAAGCCTTCAGAGGAAAACTCAAGCTACTGAGGGAGGCTTGCCAAAATTCCATCCTCCAGCAGCTGGGGAAAACTCTAGCCCAAATACATAAAACTGTCTTGTCCCAAAACCTCATCCCACTGGGACACCCAGTGTGCTCCCACCAGCCAGGGGACCAAGTCTGAGTCAAAGACTGGAAAAAAGAACCCCTTCAGCCCTCCTTGGCGAGGCCACATACTTTAATCTTTGTAACTCCCATGCTCTTAAAGTTGCAGGCATCATCACTTGGATCCACCATGCCTGGGTCCAGAGAGCACAACCTGACAAAGAAAAGAACAGCTGGACAGCCCAACCCGTACCCGACCACACCTTAAGAGTTCGAGTTGCCCGGAATCGCCCCTGAACACCATCCTCTTCTAACACATGCTGAATGGACCCCCTGATCCAGGTGGTTTTTACTCCTGAAAGGACAATTTGCCCTGCTGCTCAGAATTGGACTGGCTGCTGTATCTCTTACAGACTGGACAATAGTAAATAGAGCCTTAATCGCGGTGACATACTTGTGCCTTACTTGTAGGATGTTTCTGTGCCTTAGGTTGCTTTTCCTAGTCTGCCTCAGAGCTGGTGCCAATCCTCAGCCCTGCTCCAATTGTTACAAATCTGGGCCCCTTTCAGCAGCAAATATGTTAAAACAGCTCACAGGAAAGAACCAACCCTCCTCTTTCTTTATCTACTGTACCTATATGCCAGCAGAATTTTATAGATTATCTGAAGCCTCAGTTTGTGAAGAAAGGGGTCAAAAGTGCTGGATAGCCAGACTGAAATTTGGGGGTAGCTGCAAAACTTATGGCACACCAGGCGAGGTAAGTTGTTGAACTTATTATACGCACGCAGGCATGTCAGATGGGGGTGGTGGTATGAGATATAGCCCAGAAAGAAAACTTAAAACAAGCCGGGACCAGCCTCATCTAGCTGTCTGAAGACCCCATGTATAGGTGAGCAAATTTAACAGAACTTTATCAGCTCACTAAATTTCACAGCCCCCATTCAACAACAGGTGAGGCAGTTGATTAACACCACCTATGCTCTCCCCTGCTTCTCTGAGTGCTCCTTGGGTTTCTCATCATCAGAATTTCATCTGCTGCAACAATACAGTTGGTTTAAAACAGGAATTTATTGGCTTATGATTTTAGAGCATAGAAGGCTTGCTTCCTCCTGGGGTCAATATCTACTTGCTGGTTGGCAATCTTTTGGGTTCCTTGGATTTTCCATGACACGGCAATGGACAGGCAGGTATCTTCTCGTCTCTCTTCTGAGTTCTATTGACTTCCAGATTCTAAATTCTCTATCTGCCTTTCATTCAGTTTATAAAGGACTCCAGAAATCTGGTTTAAAGCCAAACCTCATTCATTGGGGTCAGTTGTTAATTTTCTTGAGGAAATATTATTACAAGCTTTCTACACCCACAGGACCAGGGTTGAACCTGAACATACCTTCTATAAGGAACATGATTCAATCCCAAAAAGTAACAACTAAAAAGTTAAAAATAAGCATAATTGATAGGATAAGAAAGGAGAGAAAATGAAATCATATAAAATGTTTGCTTAAAACAAGGGAAGGAAATAAAAGAGCCAGGCACAAAAAATTAATCAAAGAACAGGGCAAAGAATAGAAAACCACTGCAAATGTGATAGATATTTGTGGTGGTTTGGAATTGTATATACTTCAGAAAATCATATTTTTAAAGCTAATCCATTCCTGTGAGTGTGAATCTTTTTTAAGTCGGTTTTCACGAGGTTATTTGTTAAGGTGAGGCCCAGGGTGGGTCTTAATTTTCTTATTCAATTTACATGTAAATGGGATGAATAC
>JAKSZT010054085.1:578351-592478 GCA_026826555.1 Tolypeutes matacus | reverse complement strand
AGGAGAGGAAGATAGAGAAGGAAGGAAAGGAGAGAAGGAGGGAGGGGGGAAGGAAGAGAGGTTGGGGAAAAGATGGAATTGATGGCTATAAAAGACATCCATGTGACAAATACAGTCCCATTTAGGAGCAGTAAAGTAGGTGATACTAAGGAAGTTGTTTAACAATTTTGAGTGTGAAAATGATACTAAGATGATATTGGAGAATGTTTTTACTCATAAGATCAAAGTTGACATAAGAAGAGAGGGAAGTTTAACAATATTTTGCAATTGCTGCCAAATGTTCCCTTTTATTGGTATATTTCTCTTTTAGTCATTCTGCATTACACTATGTAAACACACAGGATGGATATTAATAATTGTTTAATTGAGGGACTGGTAAATTGTATACAATTTTATTTCTTTCTATTTTCCTTTATGTTTGAAAATATTTATAATATGAATTGACATAAACCAAATTGTGGTAAATGAAGAAATCCCAGCAGCAGTCTCAATGATTAGATACCTGACAAATCAAAACATACATTTCTATGGCAAACACGAAAATAACAGCTATTCTGCCAATTATCTTACATGACACATGTCAGGAACAATGAATTTCACTCTAGAAAAACTGTATATTTAGAGGAAAATTTCAGTGAATGTGGAAAAAGTATCAATAGAAAACATGTCTGGCTTAATTATTGAGAGGTATAAAATATGTGCACTTTTCCAAACCATTCCAATAAATACCAGTTTCGTTATAAATGAGAAAAATATATAAAATATTTTCCTCACCATCTTCAGAGTTTTCTTTATAACACAACTTTTTACATGTTCAATATTATTGTTTTTTCACTGCCATAATTACTGGTAACATTTATTTCTTTTTAAAAAATATTTTATATGGTTTTAAAAGATACTAGATTACATAAAAGGCTACATAAAAAAAATAAGGAATACCCATATGCTCCACTCCCCATGCCTCCCACTTTTCCCCACATTAACAACTTCTTTCATTAGTATGGTACATTCATTGCAATTGATGAACACATTTTGGAATGTTGCCACTAAGCAGGGATTATAGTTTAAATTGTAGTTTACACTCTCAATTCTGTAGGTAATGGCAGGATATATAATGGCCTGTATCTGTTATTGCAATGTCATTCATGACAATTCTAAGTCCCGAAAATACCCCCATATTACACTCCTTTTTCCCTCTCCCTGACTTCAGCACCTCCAGTGGCCAATGTCTTCACATCCATGATATAATAACATTAAGTCTGTAGTTGAATACCAGTAAGTCCACTCTAGTCCATATTTTATTCCCCTATCCTGAGGATTCTGGGGTGGTGATGCCCCCTCCACCTCTAATTGAGAGGAGGCTTCAATCCCACATAGCTGATGTATAGGACTCTCTTGCTTGCAGTTGTAGACTCTCTCAGTTCCTTGGTGTGGTCGTTGTCCATCCTCACCTCCTTGTTAGTTGTCCTGGAGGAGTCAAATGAACTGGAGAGTAGGTGCTGCAACTCTGCTGAGGCTCAGGGCCCAGGAGGCATATGTACAGCCCGGAGATTCAAGTACCTTTGATGTACTCCTACCATCTCCAGCACCAACTACAAGTTCAAATAAAAGGGACAGAAGAGGCATGTGTAGAGAAGTCACACCTGGGTCCAACTCTGTCAGATTTGAGAGCACAAACTCCAAAGTAGGACCCATTAGCAAGGCACCAAACTCCAGAGATATCTGCTATGACCATAAGACCTGGGTGTCTCCAGAGCACTCAGGAACCCTACTATTTGGGGTAACACCTACTTTGGCAGTCTATGATATCCTATTGAGATGTGCCTAAGTGTTACGTCTCTGATGACCTCCCAAATTACTTTGAAGTCTCTTAGCCAAACAAACTCATATGTCTTTAACTTTTCCCCATTTTATTCAAGGTATTTTTCCAGTTTCATCACCAGCCAGTGCTTGGTAGTATTCCCTTGATGCCAGGGAGCTTATCCCCGGGAGTCATGGCCTATGCTGGGGGGTAGGTAATGTATTTATATGCAGAGTTTGGCTTAGAGAGAGGCCACATTTGAGCAACAAGAGGCTCCCAGTAGGTAACTCTTAGGCACCCTACAACACTAGGATAAGTTGTAATTTCAAGAGCAAAGGCTCATAGCATAATCATCAATATCAAGGGCCCATCAATGGACCATCCTCCTTCACTAGTCATTGCACCTGTACTTGGGGGATAGTTGCTGTTCCATTGAGAAAGTGGCAGAGCTCCCCAGGATAGGAATTGAATATTCTTTCAGTTGTGTGAATCCACTGTGGCAATGCCCCATGACATTTAAACACATTTTATATCTTATACGTGCATCCAGGTGAACTTTCTTCCATTTATCCCCCATCACTGATACCCCACACCAATGATCCTCCAATACAACAGTTGTAACCCTTCTGTGATCCAAAACCTCTTCAAAAATGAAGCCAAGAATATCGCCAAATACAATTAATAGTAAAATGAAATAATTATAGGTTTAAACATAAGAAATAAAATAAATGAAAATTTAGAAAATCTAAAATTAAAATAAAGTAAAAAAAGAAATTGGAATATTGAAAAAATAATGAAAAATATTAAAATGATTAAAAATATAAAATATTTTTGACGTTTTGCATTTCATCACTATAATATCTGTTGTCCTGTATGAACAGTGGCAGTTTCTTCCATTTGTCCCCTAGTGTCTTGCTTTTTTTCATTTTGTCTTCAAAGAAGTTTTATGTCTCAGTAAAATCAAATACAGAAAATAGGGGACTCTCATATACTCAACATCCTCCCCCTTTTCCTCCTTCTTGTATTAATAACCTTTTTACATGTGGATGGTACATTTGTTACAACTGATGTACAAATATTGAAACATAGCTACTAATCATGTAAATGGTTTACATTATGGTTTACATTTTAGACTTCACACTTTTATAAATTTCTGATGAAATTTTACATAACCAGTATCCATCATTGCAAGATCATGCAGAACACTACCATTGCCCCCTACATACCCCCTCTTCAATATTTTCTATTCCCTCCCCCCTCTGCCCTCAGTGCCCATGACAACCGTCAGGCTTCACTCCTTGAAGGACAAGATTCATAGATACTTGCAACAACGTTAAGCGCTTGACATATTAGTCTTTCCTCCCTTACTAGGAAGCACCTATGCTGTATAGATACAACCTCCTGTCTGTTTGAGAACATACGGGGTCTCCCCAGGATGGAAGACCAACTCTTTCCCACTCATTATGTGGGTCTCCACCCACTGATACAACACACTATGACAAAATGATCATTCACACATTCTCTAGAAGACTGCCTCATGTACGCCTTGTCACAAATGCGCCCCACCTGACATTTCAACCCTGGACCAGTAACTCTTCCTTGTCATATTGCCAAAAGAGCTTTCTCAACATTGTAGTTTCAGTCACATACCTGCCAATCTGTTCACCTAGTCCCTCCCCTCAAACTCCCCCAGTTCTTTGGACAGTCCAACACATCCTCCCCACCTTACCCCCATGTCAAGCTTGCACTGCCCAACCCAATTGTATCACTACACCCATGTCATATCTCTTTACTGCACAATTACTCACTTCCACCTTTTCATATATTCCACTCATAAGGGCATTGGCTCACACCTTCTTCTACCTTTCTATTTCCTGTAAACCTGTCTTCCAGACTTTAACTCTCTGAGTCTGCTCAATTTGCTTAATTCATATCAAAGAAGTCATGTAATATTTGTGCTTCGATACCTGGCTTGCTTCACTCACCATAAGGTCCTCAAGATTCACCATGTTATCCTATGTGTTAGTACTGTATTCCTACTTACAGTTGAGTAATATTCCATGGTTTGTATATATCACATTTTGTTTCTCCTTCAACTGTTAATGGGCCTTTAGGTTGATTCCAACTTTTGGCAATAGTGAATACTGCTGCTATGAAATTTGGATTCCATATATCTGTTTGTGTCCTTGCTTTCAATTCTTCTGGGTATGTACACAGCAGTGGAATTGCTGGATAATATGGCAGATCTAGATTTAATTTTTAGAGGACCCGCCAAATTGTCTTCCACAATGGCTGGATCATTCTACATTTCCACCAGCAGTGCATGAGGGTTCCCATTCATCCACATCCTGTCCATCACTTGTAGTCCTCTGTTTTTTTAATGGCCACCAGTCTATTGGGTGTAAGATGGTATCTCATTGTGGTTTTGATTTGCATTTCCCTAATAGCTAGTGATGTTGGGCATCTTTTAATGTGCATTTTAGCCATTTGTATTTCTTCTTTGGAGAAGTGTCTGTCCAAATCACTTGCCCATTGTTTAAATGGGTTGTTTGTCTTTTTATTTTGAGATATAGGATTTCTTTATATATGCTGGATATTAGGCTCCTATCTGATAAATGGTTATGAAATATGTTCTCCCACTGGGTAGGCTGTCTTTTTATTGTCTTGACAAAATCCTTTGAGGTTCAAAAGGTTTTAATTTTGAGAAGGTCCCATTTATCTATTTTTCCTTTTGCTGCTCATGCTTTGAGTGTGAAGTTCATGAAACCATTGCCTATTAAAACGTCCTGAAGATGCTTTCCTACAGAACAAGGGTTTGGTTTGTTATATTTTCTAGTGTTTTCTTAGTTTCTATTTCATTTAATTCTGCTCTAATCTTTGTTATTTCCCTATTTCTACTTCCTTTGGAGTTATTTGTTGTTCTTTTTCTAATTTCTCCAAGTGTGTAGTTACTTCTTCAATTTTAGCTCTTTCTTCTTTTTTGATATACGCATTGAAGGGTATAAATTTCCCTTCAGTCCAGCTTTTGTGGCATCCCATAGGTCTTGATATGTTGTGTTGTCATTTTCATTTATTTCAAAGTAGTTACTGATTTCTTTTGAAATTTCCTCCTTGACCTGCTGATTGTCTAAGAATGTGATTTTTAACTTCCATATCTTTGTGCCTAATCTGGTTCTCTGGCCCTTACTGATTTCCAACTTCATTCCATTGTGGTCAGAGAAATTACTTTGTATAATTTCAATCTTTCTGAATTCATTGAGAATTTTCCTGTGACCTAGCATGTGGTCTATCTTGAAGAATGATCCCTGTGCACTCGAGAAGGATGTATAACAGTACACTCGCTGTATTTGGGTGTAATGTTCTGTATATGTATATTAAGTATAGATTTTCTTATGTATTATTCAAAGTCTTTGTTTCTTTATTGATTCTCTGTCAAGGTTCTGTCTAATGGCAAAGATGGTGTATTAATGTCCCCCACTATAATTGTAGAGGCACCTATTTCTCCACTTAGTTTTACCAGTGTTTGCCTCATGTATTTTTAAGGTGCCCTGGTTAGGTGCATAAATGTTTATGATTGTTATTTCTTCTTGAAAGATTACCTCTTTTACTAATATATAGTGTCCATCTTTATCTCTTACAATAGTTTTGCATTTGAAGTCTATGTAGTCAGATATTAGCATACCTACTCCTAACCTGTTTTGGTTATTGTTTGCTTTTAAGATTGTTTTCCAGCCATTCCATTTCAGCCTCCTTGAATCCCTGGGATGAAGGTGGGTTTCTTGTAGATAGTGTATAGATGGGTCATATTTACTGTGGCAGTCAATGAGATCCTGCAGAGATGTGCTTAAGCATCACCTATGGAATGACCTCCTGACTCACTTTGAAATCTCTTAGCCATAAAAACCCATTTGTATTTAAGATTTCCTCCTTTTGGTCAAGGTCTTTTTTTAGGTGCATTGCTAGTTGGTGCTGGGTAATAATCTCTTTGGTGCCAGGGAGGCTTATCCCCAGGTTTCATGTCTCATGCTGGGGGGAAGGTAATGAATTTACATGTTGAGTTTAGCCTAGAGAAAGACTACATTTGAGCAATAAGGAGGCTTTCAAAAGGTAACTCTTAGGTAACATATCATACTAGGTTAAGTTTAAATAGGTTCAAGAAAAGGTTCATAAGTACAGTCATCAATATCAAGGGTTCATCTCAGTGGTCCATCCTCCTTCACTAGGCACTGCCCCTGTATTTGGGTATTGTGCCCCTTATTCATGTATTGTGGGGGTCTCCACCCACCATGACAATATCCCGTGAACACTTGAACACATACATATGCTCTAGCTGTGTGCCCCAGGTGAACCTCCTTTCATGTATCCCTCATCACTGACATCCCACATCAATGATCAACCCTTGCCACAGTTTGGACCCCTCTGTGATCCAAAATTTCTTCAAAAATGAAACCATCAAAATAACCAACTAAAATTATTGAGAAGATGAAATAATAATAGTTTAAAAAATAACAAACAATATAGAAAATAATTGAAAAAAATTGAGCTAATTAAAAAATTGTTTTAACATTGTCTTTCACAATGTCAAAAAAACTTTTGAAAGCTATATTTTTTTCAAGAAAACTATATTTTCCTTTTGTACAACTCCAAAACATGGAAAAAAACAGTCCTTTTATACAGTTTACCATTCTACCTTTAATATAATATTAGGTCCTGAGACGAGATTAAGTTAAATTATTCCCCAATGCTCTCCCATATAACTTCCAGCACTAAAATAGGTGACAATAAATGTGTTTCTATAATATGAAATCAAGAAAATATGTATTTCAGTCATTTATTAAATATCAAAAATTTTAAAGTAGAAATGTAGAGAAAGAATATCCAGATCCAATAAATAAATAGTGGAAAAGGCAAATATATATTCCTGCTTTAAAATTTTGCAAGGATAAATCTTTGTTAAAACCTACAGGTTTGCAGATTTTAATCTTATTTCTGATCTCCATTATATATGCATTCAGTCATTCACATGATCATTTGCTGTCATATCAGACTCCTTCAAGCAAAGGAGGTAAGGCCAGGGGCAATCTTCTTACTGATGTGACATTGTGTTGTGGGGAATAAAAGCTGAACTGAGGCACATTAATATTTTGCTTTGGTCTTGCTTGCAAATAAAAGTGGTACCTTTGAAATGATATTGAACCCTTCAATGATATTGGTAAATACAGGATATATATGAAATATAAATATTGTTGCAAAACCACCCAACCCCAGAAACTACAGTTACCAAATCAGAATGTACCACTTTAGCATGTGGGTAAGTAAGTCACCTGGGTTGAACAGTAGTAACTACAGGTTAATGGAAAATGAGGGCCACAAAGTGATATGTGAACTCTGAAAGGGGAGTCACAGAAACAGGTGTTGCTACTTACCTTTGGTGAGGAATCAGTGAATCCCCTGCATTGCTAACACAACCCCATAAGAATAATTTATGCATTTATTTCCTCCTTTTATACTCTCCCTGAGGAGCAGGCATGTAACTTGTAATTAAGCAGAAAATATTTGAAGGCTTCAGAGCAATCCAATGGGATAGCTGCTAATTTCACAGCACATCTTTATATTCCCATATGAAGGGATTTATTTTAGATATGCTTCCACAGCTTCTTTTGGTTAAATATCTTCTGCTGTCACCCAGAATCTGTAATCAATATGTTACACTTGTAGGACAGATATTTTAATCTATCCTGTAACCCTTTAAAAAAAAAAAACACTTTAAAAGATGCTTAGATTACATAAATGTTACATAAATGTTACACAAAAATTACAGGAACTTCCATGTTCCCCACCTCCCACACCTCCCATAACATTCCACATAAACATCTTTCATTAGTGTTTTAATACAGTGACATTCATGTCTTTATGGTTGAGGACACAATGGAAAGGTGTTTACAAACTGCTAAATGCATTGTTTTAAAGAATTCTAAAGGAAACACAAGGCATTTTTATGTGTAAACATTTTCCTTATAAGTTGCATTTTAACCTACTATTGAAATACAATATAAATATAAACAAATGCACACACCACAAACAAATTTGACAAACGTAGCATATCTATATAATCTCATTTCATATTAAACAAGAACAAAAACAGCAAGTTGCAGCACAAAACTTTATTAGAACCCCAAAAGGATCTCTTATCTTCCGTTCCACTATGAACAAATGCCCTTTCCTCCCGAAAAATTATAACCACTATTCTGTATTCTAAAAGCTCATATATTGTTTCATCTATTTCTCTACTCTAAATAAGTGGATAACTTTTCATATTAATTTTGTGATGGGGTTCCTTTACTTTATACACTGTTACATGTATTCTAGATTGCTCATTTTCATCTTTGTATAGAGATCCATTTATGAATATTTGCAAATTAGTTATCTACTATTCTATTCATATTCATATTATTCTATTCTATTCATGTTCTATTCTATTCTATACTATTCTATTCATATGGGTGTTTTATGAATAGTATTGCTATGAAAATTCAAATTCATGTTTTGGTGGAAATATATATATATATATTTCTGTTGGATATATTCTTTGCTTTGTCATAGCATATGAGTATTTAGCATTAGTAAATATTGCCAAATCATTTCCCAAAGTCTCTATACCAAGTTACACTTGCGCCAGCAGTGCACAATTGTTATCAGTGCTCATTATCCTCATCAAGAATAGCCATACTAGCCATTCTTAATGTGCAGGGGTCTTATTGTAGTTTTCATTTGCGGTATCATGATGTTTAGTGAAATTGAGAACCTTTTCATAAGTTTAATGGTAATTTAGAAATTTTCTTTTGAAAACTTCTCATCCAAGTTATTTGCCAATCTTTATATATACTTACTTATTTGTAAGAGTTCTTTTTACATTTGGTATATGAGTTCATTTCAGGTATATATGTGGGATGATATATGTTTGATATAAATTTACCCTCACCTTTGAAGGTTGCTCTTCTCATACTGTTAATTTTACTGAACATAATTTCTTAAAACAGTCCAAGTCTTTTTTAAAAAATTGTATCATTTGTTTTCTGTTTATAAACCATACACATCACGAAGATCTTTATGATTTCCTCTGAAATTTTGTTTGCATTTCACATTTGGATCTTCTATCCATATGGAATTCATTTTGAATAGGGTATGAGGTAGATGTCTAGTTTCTTATTTTTGCAAAAGAGATATAAAAATTACCTAATACCATTTTTTGAAAGCATCACTCTTTCTCTTTTGGAGAAGAGTGATGCTTCCATGATAAGTGAGGTGACCAAAGATGCATAAATCTGTGATTGGACTAAGTCTATCCTTGGGACAACAGCATACTTTTTAAAATTACTGTCATTTCATAATCAGTTGTGGTATCTGGTCCTGTAATTCCTGTGACATTTTTTTCTATTTTTTTTAAGAGAAAAAAGATTTAAGATTATCTTTGTTAATTTTTGTGTTTTGCCTTTCTAAATAAATTCTACACTTTCCCAAGTTTTAAAAGAAGGAAGAAAGGGAAAAAGTCAGAAATGGAGGGAGAAAGAAAGGATTTATATTTGGGTTTTATTGAAACTGTAGATCAACCTAGGATACTGGGCATTATTACAATATAAAATTTTCCATTTCATGAACATATTGTGAATATATTTCCATTTATTTCTCTCTTTAGAGATAATGTTTATATTTATATATCATTAAAGAGGCCTTAGAAATTTTTTTTAGAGTTATTCTTATGTTGGGTTTCTTTTTTACAAAATATTTTTGTTATATTATGTCTCCTTTAATTTTATTTTGTAATTGTTTATTGCTGTAATATAGATCTAAAATTTATTTTTCTAAATTTATTTACTATCCAGCAAATTTATTAAACCTTATAACACTAATAACTAATCTATACTCTTTTCTGTGTACTCAGTCATAACATTTACCAAAAATAGATAACAGTCTGTGATTTCATTTCCATCTTTTAGCTTTTATTTTTTTCCCATCCAAACTGCAATACATAAAATGTCCAAAATGTTTGAATATAAATAGTGTGACTAGGTCTCCTAGTTTTGGAGTCAATTTCCATAGGAAAGATTTTAATATTTCATTATTACATTTGATTAAAAAATGTCATTTGAAAAGAGCAGAAACCCTGGAAGGAAAGTTTCAAATAAGGGAGTTCACATAATGGATTTAAACTGCATTTCTCTAAAGACAAATGATGCTGAACACCTCTTCATGGACTTAGGTGCTTTGACAGTTTGAAGTTTTTTGTGGAACCCAGATAAGATCACATCCTTGAAGCTAATCCTTTCCTGTGGGTTCCTTTGATTGGATTACCAGGGGCCTTTGATTGGACTACTTCAGTGAGGTGTGGCCCAGGGTGAGTCCTGGCCCCTCTTGCTGGAGTCCTTTAGAAACAGAGGACTGAAAGGAGACACCCATGGATAAAAAGCAGCAGAAAAGGAGAGGAGGAACCTAAGAACTCAGAGAGGAACTCTAGAGAGAGGAAGCCACAGAAGGAGAAGTCAGAAGCTGAAACAATGAGACCTAGAGGAGAAACACATACCTACATGTGCCTTGCCATATGGAAGGAGTCCAGATGTCCAGCAGCTGAACTTCAGTGTGACAACATCTCTGGTGATGCCTTAATTTGGAAATTTTCATGGCTTCAGAATCTTAAGGTTTTAACCTAATAAATGCTGTCCTATGTTTCTCTAGAAGCTTTGTACCATTCTGAGATAAGTTTTATATATGGTGAAAATAATGAATCAATGTACCTTTTTTCTTTAAAAAGGCTGTTTAAGTTTTTCATACCCATTGTTTTCAAAAGACTTTACTTCCCTATGAATTGCCCTTAGTATCTTTGTTGAAAATCAATTGACTGTATATGTGTGAATCTATTTTTGAACTCTCTCTTTTGTTCCATTGAACTAGGTATATTGCTTTTCACCAGCACCACATTCTCTTGATTATTTTTGCTTTATGATAAGTTCTGAAATTAGACAATGTGTCTTCTAACTTTGTTCATTTTCTAAACTATTGTAACTATCTTGGTTCCTTTGTTTTATCTCATAAATTGCAGAATCAGGTTGTCAATTTCTACAAAAATGCTAGCTTAATTTTAGTTGGGGTTGCATTGAAAATATAGCACAATTTGGGATTACATTTTATTAATGAATTAACTGTTTCCAAGTGGTCTGCCTACCATTATTATTTTTCTTTATTTTTTTTCTTTTTTTAATTCAAATTAGATGACCAGAATTCTCTATGAACCAACTTAAAATCCTTGGGTATGAACTCAAAGCCTATATTTATTTTAAACAATTTTTCTAGATTTCCTATATACATACTCAGGTAGTAGTCTATAGATTAGTATGTGAAATCGTCAAGAAATGAAAAGACTTTATACTGCTCAAAAAGCATGAACTTTAACTCTGTCAGATCTCTAATATTCTAATGTCTTATCATAACTACATTACAGTTATCTATATTATATCCCTGAGATTACAATATAACTTTGTTTATTCATATCTTATTTTCTCTCTGAAAAATTATTGAGTTTAAATTTATCTCTCATTCCATAGATGTGTAGCACTTTAAATTTTAAATGTGAAATAAACTAATTTCTATTAAACAATTATAAATTCTGTCACATATTATTTTTTCATATGATTTATTTCTTTAAATACATTCTTACTTGATTTTTAGAAAATTAAGCAGGTTGTGTTCCCAGGTAGAAGAAACTGGATATCACAGAACTTATGTTATTAACACAATATGACTTAGTTCATTAATATCAGAGAAAGGATAATGTCTGTTGCAGTTTGCCAGTTTGATGTAATTATGAATTCCTAAAATCTAAATTAGATTATGCTTGTAAACTGATCTGTTCATCTGGGCATGATTAAGTTATAATTGGGGCTTTGATTGGGCCACATCAGTAGGGTGTTGAGCTCCACCCCTTGGTGGGTGGGGGAATCAAATATAAAAGGCAAGGCAAAGGACAATGGAGGCAGTTATTTTATTTTATTTTTTTTTAAGATTTTATTTATTTATTCATTTATCCTCCCCTTGCTGCTTGTGCTCGCTGGGTCAGCTAACCATGCCGTGCAGGTGGGCTTGCCTTCACCAGGAGGCCCCGGGAACTGAACCCGGGGCCTCCCATATGGTAAATGGGAGCCCTACTGATTGAGCCACAGCCGCTTCCCTGGAGGCAGTTTTGATGTTGGAGTTTTGATGTTGGAGAGAAGGCCCTGGGGTACAGATGAGCCATTCGCCTGAGAGTCCACAGTTGGCCTTGTGGAGAGAAGCAAAACCTAGAGAGCCTAATAGTCTACAGTTGACCTTGTGGAAGAAACAGAGAAGTTAAACCTGGAGAGAAATGCAGCCCCAGGAAGTGAGGAACCCAAGAAGGCTGAACATTGGCAAACGTCGGCAGCTGTCTTGCTCAAACACATGACAATGGATTTTGGTGAGGGAAGAAACTTATGCTTTATGGCCTGGTAACTGTGGAATTCTACCCCAAATAAATACCTTTTATAAAGACAAACCAATCTCTGGTATTTTGCATTAGCATCCCTTTAGCAGACTAATACAATGTCCTATATAATTAGATTTCTTTTCCAATACTATGTCATATATTTTTTCCAATGGTGGGTCAATTTTATTAGAGGTCAAATTTCATCCATGCATTCATTTTTATCATATAGTCCATTTTTGCAGAACTATTCACATTTCCTACAGAGAAAAAAAAACGACTTGCACTTTGATGTCCCAAAAAAGATTTAGTGTGATTTCCCTTGGGGCAACCTCTGTGGACTTGAAGAATAACTGAAGAAGCTTATAAAAGAATCCAAATACATACTATTCAGATGATACTTAGTGCTAGCAGTTAAGTTTCATGGGTAAGAGGAAGGATTTTGAATTTTTTAACCACAAAATATTTTAGAAGCTGTAATTTTGAATCTCAAGCTATGTACTATAATGTATTTATATTGCATGCTTTAGTATTTAAATTTGGGATGATTGAGTCTAGTTAACTCAATATTGTATTAAAATGTGTACTGCATGCCTTACAAGGAACATAATGGAGAAAATGAGAAGGGATTCCTACATATTTAGGTAAATAAATATAAGTAAATAGAGCTATAATGGAAATTTGTTTTAATTTTCTTGATGGAAGTTAATAGTCAAAATAAAGTCAGTAGAAATAAGACACTTTATTAAATGGGGATAAAATAAGTTTATAACCAGTCATTGAGTATATGCCAATTTGAGCATAATTATATATATTTTTTCTGATGGAGTATTAAAAATTAATTAAAATTTTATTTTACTAGTTAACTAGTTGACATAGAAACCACTTTCATTGGTGTTTTTGTTTTTAATTCCATGTCATTTTTAAAGTTTGATGTCTTTAAAAGAATAAATATAATTGAGGCAAAAACTTATTTTTGTCTAAGAAATGATTCCAGGATTTTGGCATGTCATAATGGTATTGCAATGTGGACAAGAGGAATAGCTTAGAGTGTGGTGTCAGAGAAGTTTGGGCTTGAATCCAGCTCTATTAATAACTAACTGTGCGAGCTTTGTCATGCTGCATTTTTAACTGGGCACGATATTTCTCATCTTTACAAGAACTCTAACATTTTAAGATTGCAGGGTGTTATGCAGATTACACAAGATAATGTTCTCAAAAACCCCAAATTTCAGTAGCCATTTAATATGTGGTAACTGCTATCACAGTTTTCCTTCTTCTCAAGTTTATTGTTTGTAAAAAAATTTCTCGTGGAATGTTTCTTTATTTTTTCAGACTATATGACAGTTGAGGAAATAGTTTTGAGTCTTCAAAAATGATCATTATTTTTTTCAAAATTCAAGCTTTCTATATTTTTTCTCTATATACTTTTTCTCCTCTCACCTACACATAAACAGTATTTCCACAATATTACTTATTGGAAATACCTGTTTAAAGCTTTGCTTGATGAAGTAGCTAAACCTCAAATTTTTACCTATTCACCAAATCATTGCAGTGAGATTGATAATTTCTTTATGAGACATCATTCAATATAAAATATATTTTTATTCATATACCACTTCTGACTCTACAGACAGAATAAAAAAATTAACACTTGCCAGGAAAATATTTCAGCAAGATTATCAGGAAAATTAAAGGAAACACACTCTTTACTGATATAGCAAAGGCAAAATGGAGTGAAATGGATAAACTTTTATGGCACATTAAAGCACAGAATAATGAAATTCATTGAGTTTACTCTCAATAGAATGTATTTCAATATATAGTTACTTTC
>JAKSZT010054085.1:541699-570177 GCA_026826555.1 Tolypeutes matacus | reverse complement strand
AAAAAAATATAAAAATTATTGAACTGTTTTTGATGGCATAGAAGGTGCATATTCTTCCAGAATAACTTCTACTCTCTGTTCACAACTTTTCCAGAACTAACAGAACAGGATCGTTGCCAGGAAAGAACACATAAAATGGCTTGGTGTGCATAAGTTATCCTGTAAGACAGTTGAATGTAAGTCTAATTTACCCCAGTTTAGTCATCTGAGAACATTTTAAAATTACATAATTTTTACCCTGTTTTTCTCCTTTAAATTTAACAGAATCTTGTGAATTAAATATGGTTGCTCCCATCTATAATTATGGCTACTAAAGAAAATTATTTAATGCACATTGTAGCAATTTTTGAACTACTCAGGTCTTACTCCTTACTCTATATTTGGATTAAAAAACCCTGATATTCAGTGTTCCTTTTGAATTTTAAGAAGATGTAATATAAGGAAAGGTAGTTCAAATTTTAACAGAAAACAATTCACTTGTATTTTTTTTTTTAACATGACAAATTTAGGTAACAAATAATTGAAACCAAGTCTTCCTTTCATATATACAAGGAACTGCGTCCACTTAGACCCAATTTCTTCATCAATTCCTATCCAAACATTGCCTAGTTTTTCACCATCCTTCTAAGAAACAGACATGGGGATATAATTAGGTGAATTCTATTTCACCAGATACTGTCTTGCAGACCTATACTAATAAACTGAGATGTCAGAGGTACCATCAGATTTGGCTACATACAGGATTCTATCAAGAATGTGACTGAAGTCACCATGTTTATATTGACAGGCTTCACAGATAATATTGTGCTGGAGGTCTTCCTATTTTTATTATTTCTAGTAACCTATCCTTTCACTCTGATTGGAAATTTGGGGCTGGTTTTATTGTTTATTGAGGATGCCCATCTCTACAACCCCATGTACTATTTTCTGAGTGTATTGTCATTCTTGGATGCCTGCTATTCTTCAGTTGCTACCCCCAAAATGTTGATCAATTTCTTGGCAGAGAGTAAATCTATTTCGTTTCTTAGTTGTGCAACACAGATATTTCTAGCTGTTAATTTTGGAACACAGAATACTTTCTCTTGGCTGCAATGGCTTATGATCGCTATGTAGCAATCTACAACCCACTACTGTATTCAATTAACATGTCACCCCAAGACTATGTGCTGCTCATCATTGCTTCCTATTTTGGCGGCTTTTAACATGGTACTTTACACACTGTGGCCACTTTTAGCCTATCCTTTAGTGCATCCAATGAAATTAGACATGTGTTTTGTGACATCCCTCCACTCCTTGCTATTTTTGACACTCTCACCAACCAGCTTCTACTCTTCTATTTAGTGGGCTCTACTGAGATGATTTCTATATTGATAGTACTGATCTCCTATAGTTTCATTCTTTGGGCCATTCTGAGGATGTCTTCTGCTGAAGGGAGGAGAAAAGCCTTTTCCAACTGTGGGTCTCATCTAACCAGCATGTCTATTTACAATGTGAAAACCCTCTTCATGTATGTGAGGTCAAGTTCCAGTTATGCTTTGGATCATGATATGATAGTGTCTATATTTTACACTATTGTGATTATCATGCTGAATCCTGTCATCTATAGTTTGAGGACAAAGATGTAAAATAGGCAATGAAAAAAGTGTTTGAGTAAAATTGTTTCATCAATAAAGTGCATTTTTGTCATTGAGTCAAATTGTAAAGGATTCTGAGAGTCATTTCATATCTTTATGGTCAGAAACTAGGAAAGATAATGGTTTGTTTTAGTTAATATAGCTTAAATACTATCAATTAAATCATTAAGAGCCCTCCTTTGCAACATTTTATATATGTAGAGAAGCTGTTTAATCAATATACATATGATTACATTTGAACATATACATGTTAAATATTCACTGATGTACATATATTGTTGTTCTTAGTCCTTGCATAATTTGATTTTCAGTTATTATAATTACAGTTGATATCTTCAGAATTTCATGTCTTCCATATATTCTCACATACTTCATAGTAATTTCTCTGCACACATTATGAAGGTAATTCTCCTTTTGAAATTCCTTGGAAGGACTTCCCTGTGATTAACTCACTTATTCCATGTGCCTTTCCACATCCAGATCCATCTAGGATTCTAGATGTATATTTGTACTCTTTGGCTCTATACCACAGATTTTTATTCCTCTATTAAGTACTTTCCTTTTTGCTTTCCAATTACATATGTTGATTATATCTATACTGTAACTCCAAAAAATTTACTGAGACTATGTTATAATATTTTTTAAAAATGTACTTAAGGATCAGGAAAGACAGATAAAATTATAGCTTAGAGAAATACGTGCACCTGATTCTATGGTAAGATGCTCCACAATCTGAAAAGGCTGTCTGTTTTTTTTGGGTTCCCATGATGCTGGGGTATTGGACTTTGTATTTCGACTATTACCTTTTATGTATGAGGAATAACTGTTTTGTTGATCCTCTAGTTGTGTATTTAAAGAGGACTATTAAATTTCCCTTCAATTACAATTTAAGAAATTTATCTGACTAATGGTCGAAGATTGAGTATGGACTAACTTGAGAAATTGAAAAAAAAAAAAAAAAAAGAAAGAAAGCACCAAGAGGCCCAGCCTTAACAGAACACACACTTTCCTGTGTTTTTCCTCCAGAAGCACTGACAGCTTCTCACTGTACCTAATTACCACAGAAAAATTCCTTTGTGCTTCTGTCACAGGAAGGAAATGTAGCCATTTAAATTCTTTCCAACGCACTTGGTTCTCCCTAACAAATATGTGCCCTAAAAGATACGATTTTGCCAGATTCTAACCAAACTGGATTTACAAGAGCCTAACTTCACTCAGAAAGGGAATAAACCAACTCCAGAGCATCTGGGCCTACTGTATCACCCATGGTGTGAAATAAAAGGTGATAAACATTGTGAAGGTCACAGACCAGATAGGAAGGCTGACTAAAAGACTGAGACCTTATCATAAGATTACAGAAGATTGACCTCTCCCCACATCTTACCACCATATTAAAAGCATTACTATATATAAGAATTCATTGAAACTGTTCAAAATTGCAAGGCTCATATCCAATTTACTAAGGAATCCCCTAAGGAAACCTAAAGAAGAGACACAAACAAGGAAACCAGAAGAAGTTTAACCACTGAAATTTACAGCTTTCGGAAACAATAAAACAGTCTAACCCCTAGCCAGTTGTATATGAGACATGCTAAATTCTATTTACCTCATTTGCCCCTACCAGAAACATCATGCCTCATTTTCAACAATAAACCACAAGACATGATAAAAGACAAAGGAAAAAAAATTAGTCTGGAGATAAGACAACATCTGAAGTAGACTCAAATTTGGCAGAGTAGTAGGAATTATCAGAACAATCATTTGAAGTGACAATGATTAATATGCTAACAGCTCTAGAGGAAAAAGTGAACAACAAGCACAAACTGTTGGGTGGGAGGTAACCTGAGCAAGGTTGTGAAGTAAGACATACCTAGCCCACAGACCCTGGAGAAATAGAGAAAAAAAAATGAGTAGAATTTGTCAGAATTAACTTTCCCAAACTGTGGAAGGCAATCAAGGATAGACAATGACTCAACAACTGATAAATGTGAAATCAAGAAAAAAGAAAAAATAAACTAAGAAATTTAAGGGAGCCACAGGGTAAGTTTGTTTGTCCAGGGCCCCATTCCCACCCTAGTCTCTGCCGGTTATTTTGTGTGACCTGCACACGAGTTATTGTCCCTGGGTTCAGATCATTGGTACACCTTAATGAGTGTCTTTATGTATCAACCCCAACTGATTCTGCAGCACATTTACTCAGAGACTATGTCTAAGTCCCTTATCCTGGGATTTACTTGAACACGAGAAGTGATACAGAAATTATACCAATTTCCTTAATCAATATAGATTCAAAAATCATCAACAAATTCTAGCAAATTGAAGGTGGAAGCATATTAATAAGATTACACAACATGACTAGCTGGGATTTATCCCAGGAATGGAGGGATGGTTCAACATAAGAAAAAATCAATAAATTATATCACATTAATACATGAAGAAAAAATTGCATTATTAAAAATTGAAGTAGAAACAGAATTTGACAAAATGGAAAAGAATTTCATGACACAATCCTTTGATAAAATAGGGATAGAAGGGATTTTCTCAGCATAACAAAAGACATATACAAAAACCCTTCAGCTATCATTATACTTAGACAAACAAAAATTGAGGGAGTTTGTCAACAATAGACCTGCTTTGCAAGAAATGTTAAAAGAAGTGCTTCAGAGAGATGGGAAATTATATAGATCAAAAACTCAGGTCTACATAAAGAAGGAAGAGCATTGGAGAAGGAATAAATGAAAGTAAAATAATAAATTTAATTTTCTTATTTTAAGCCGATCTAATAGATAAAAGTTGGCTCAAAATAATAATAGTACCAATACAGGTGATGGTTATAGCTTAAGGATAAATCGAATGTATGGCAGCATTGCTATAAACAATGGGAGAGGAGAATTAGAGAAACATTTAAGATATCAGAACTACATGTGAAGAATTATAGGGCTATTTGAAAATGTATTTATATTTACTGTAAATGTACATTACCAACATTAGGGCAACTGTTTTAGTGTCCTGGGTGTTAAAACAAATACCATACAATGGGTTGGTTTAACAATAGGAATTTATTGGCTCATGATTTCAGAGCATGGAAGGTCTGCTTCCTCCTGGGGTCAGTATCTTCTGGTTAGATGGCAGTCTTTTGCGTTCCTTGGCTTTTTCATTACATGCAAGTCACATGAAGGCTTCTTCTCCTTTCTCTTCTAATTTCTATTTACTTCCAGTATCTGAATGTTCCCTGAGACTTTTATCTATTTCTGCCTTTCATTCTGTTTATAAAGAACTCCAGTAAACTGAGTGAAAGCCCAAAATGATTCATTTTGGCCCCACCTTAATTCTCTTCAAGAAATCTTATTTACAAGGTTTCCAAACCCTCAGGAACAGGGTTGAACCTCAACATGCCTTTATTGGGAGCATGATTCAATTCCAAACAGCAACAACTAAAATTTTAAAAATAAGTATAATTGATAGACTAAGAGAGAAGAGAAAATGAAGTCACATGAAATGCTCATTTAAAACCAGGGAAGGAAGAACAAGAGCAAGAGACAAAAAATTAATCAAAGAACAACAGCAACTGAATAGAAAATCATTGCAAATGTGATAGATAATCCACTCCTGTGAGTGAAGCCCATTGTTGGCAGATTTTTATGAGGTTACTTCAGTTAAGGTGTGGCCCAAGGTGGGTCTTAATTTTCATACTGGATTCCTTTCTAAACCAGATAAATAAAGGGAGAGGAAGCCACGAAAGCAAGTTGAAAGCACCAAAATTCAGAAGAGAATAGAGAGAATAATAGACAGCACCAGGTACCTTACGGTGTGACAGAAGAGTCCAGGATTGCTGGTATCTGGTTTTCAGAAAGAAAGTGTTGCCTAATGATGCCTTGATTTGGACATTTTTCTGAGCCTCAAAAGTGTAAGCCTGTATTTTAAAACCAACAAGTTTCATGGTGTCTGCTTTGAGGAGCTAAACAAACTAACCAATATTAATCCAAGTATATTAATAATCATTTTAAATGTGAATGTAATTGTTTAAACATATGATTTTAAAGGTATAGATTAATACTATAGTCTACCTACTAATAAAATAATTTAAATGTAAAAAAAACCAGATAAATTAAAAGTAAAAGGATGTAAAATGATATACCATACTAAAACTAATCAGAAGAATTGGAATAGCAATATTAAATTCAGATAAAACAGATTTCAGAACAAAGAAAATTATGAAGGATGAAGTGAGGCATTACATAATGATAACACTGTAAGTGGTCCAAGATGATATAATTATCCTGAATGTATATGCACCTAACCACCGAGTATAGAATATGTGAGGCAAAGCAGATAGTACTACAAGGAGAAATAGACCTATCCACTCTTACACTTGGAGGTTTCAGCACTCCTTTATCAATTATTGCAGATCCAGCAGACAGAAAGTTAGTAAATATATGGTTGAACTTAATAGAATATTCCATCAACTGCTTGTGGTTGATATTTATACAATACTTCATCAAAAACGGCAGACAAAGGAGAGGGTAAGATGGCACAGAGTAAGTAGCACTAAGCATCAGCTTGTCTTACAAGGCTGTTAGTAATCACCAGAGCTATCTAAAGCACCTGTTTGGGAGAACTGAAGAACATCCTGCAACATCCTTGAAAGAATTGAAGAAGGAGACTGCTCATCTGCAGAGAAGATTCATGAGTAGAGCGCTCCATGCTGCAAAGGTGGGTGCCCATCCTCCAATGGTTGCACAAGCCACCTCAGGAGCTACCCCATGGCTGTATTTGGAAGTTCCATTTCCCAAAAACAGTAGGTCATGCACCGACTTCAGCTCCTTATTGTTATATTTGGCCAGCTAAAATATAATCCTAAGAACAGCTAAAGTTTGAACCTGTCCAAGATGTAAAGATATCAGTAGCCACCATTTTAACTCCACCCTTTGCATGAAGGGACACAGCACTGATTGAAAATAACAGTGATGGTAAGGGTCAGATTCTTTCCATCCAGATTGGATTGCAGGTCTAGCTTAAGCTCCAGTCCCATGTCTGGCAAGGAGGAAGTTGGGGATACCTGCCCCAGGCTCTGTGGACTTCTGAAGGTGCTTTTGGTCAGCACAGACTGTATAGTCAGACACCTGGGGCTCCATTTCCTTCCCCAAAAAGCATAGGAGGGGAACTGTGTTCCCTTAGCCACTCTGGGCAACTGCAGATGTTTTCAGCCCTCATGGATTAGATTGTTGGGCACTCTGCAGGGTCCATCTTCACCTCTGGCAGAGGAGGTGGGCTGGTGCTACATCAGTCTACCTGGGTAACTTTGGTCAGTTTTGACCCACACAACTTAGTTTGCTGCCCACACCCAAGGTAGGGGAGGAAGGAGCATGATGCTTCATCAGTTTCTCCAGGGAACTACAGATTATCTTGGCCTGCATGAATTGGGTTACTGTGCATGGCCACAGCTCCTGAGAAAGGTGGGAGAAACTTCATTGGTTCCTGGGGTAAAAGAGGAAGCATCAGCCTCCAGAGCTTATAATAACAACTACATCCTTGGCTCCTACTACACAACCAGCAAGGTAGAAAGGGCAAGAATCCAAAACTAAAGAGAGAAGCTGCACCCAGAATAAATACATAGTAAGCCAGATGCCAAGAAACCAACAAAAAATCACAATCCATACCAAGAGACAGGAAGATATGGCCGAGTCAAAGGACCAAGATAAGCTTCCAGATGACATAAAAGAGTTGAAGCAACTGATCATAGATGTTCAAACAAATCATCTAATAAATACAATGAGATGGTTAAAGAAATTAAGGATATTAAGAAGACACTAGGTAAGCACAAAGAAGAATTTGATAGCATACATAGAAAAAATAGCAGATCTTATGAAAGTGGAAGGCACAATGAATGAAATTAAATATACACTGGAGGCATATAACAGCAAAGTCATGGAGACAGAAGAAAGTATCAATGAGCTTGAAGACATTGCCTCCTAAAGTGAACAAACAAAAGAACAGAAAAAAGAATGGCAAAAAAAAAAAAACAAAAAATGAATAGGGTCTCAGGGAACTAAGTGATGACAAACATATGTGTCATGGGAGTCCCAGAAGGAGAAGAGAAGGGAAAAAAGAAGGAAAAATTATTTGAAGAAAAATTGTTGAAAAATTTCCAAGCCTATTGAAGGACATAGATATCAGTGTCCAAGAAGAAAAATGTACTCCCATCTAGATTAATCTGAATAGACATACTCTGAGACACATAATAATCAGAATGTCAAATGCCAAAGACAAAGAATTTTGAGAAAAGCAAGAGAAAAGTGATGCATCACATCCAAGGGATACCCAATAAGATTAAGTGTTGATTTCTCAACAGAAACCATAAAGGCAAGAAGGCAGTGTATAATATATTTAAGATATTGCAAGAGAAAAACTGCCAGCCAAGAATCTTAGGTCCAGCAAGATTGTCTTTCAAAAATGAGGGCAAGTTTAGAATCATCAGAGATAAACAGATACTGAGAAAGTTTGTAACCAAGTGATGAGATTTACAGGAATTACTAAAGGGAGTGCTACAGCCTGAAAAGAAAAGACAGGAGAAAGAAACTTTGAGGAGAGTATAGAAATAAATATTATATCAGTAAAAGTAACCAAAATATGAAAAGAGTGGTGAAATAAGTTAAAATGGGAGAATTAAGAACTCTCTTTACAGTAATAAAATTGAATGCTAATGGATTAAACTTCCCAATCAAAAGACACAGACTGATGGAATGGATAAGAAAATATGAGTCAACTATATTCTGTCTACAAGAGACTCACTTTAGACACAAGGGTAACACATTACATGGGGAAAAAGAAACCCTACAGATACAATAACCAAAAAAAGCTGGAGTAGCTATAATTGTATCAGATGAAATAAACTTTAAAAACAAAACTGTCATTAGAGACAAGGAAGGACATTATATATTCACCAGGAAGAGATAACAATCATAACTGTATATATACCTAACCAGGATGCCCCAAATTACATGAGACAAACACTGACAAAACTGAAGGGAGAAATAGATGTCTCTACAATAGTAGTTGGAGACCTAAGTACAACACCCTCAGCATTGGATGGAACATCTGGGCAGAGGATTAATAATGAAACAGAAAGCTTCAGTTATATGATAAATAGACTAAACCTAATAGACATATACAGAACATTGCACAACAAAAGAGGAGGATATAATTCTTCTCAAGTGGATCTTTTCCCAGGATAGACCATATGTTAGGTCACACAGCATTTCTCAGTAAATCGAATAAGATAAAAATTATACAAAGCACTTTCTCTGATCATAATGGAATAAAACTAGAAATCAACAACAGGGGTAAAAAGGGAAAATTCTCAAATATATGGAGATTAAACAACACATTCTTAAATAATCAGTGGGTCAAAAAAGAAATTGTGAAAAAAATCATAAATATCTTGAGTGGATGAAAATGAGAACACAACATATCAGAACCTATGGGATGCAGTGAAGGCAGTGTTAGAGGGAAATTTATAGCCCTTAATTCTTATATTAAAAAAGAAAG
The DNA here is from genome assembly GCA_026826555.1 of Tolypeutes matacus. Classification (NCBI taxonomy): domain Eukaryota; kingdom Metazoa; phylum Chordata; class Mammalia; order Cingulata; family Chlamyphoridae; genus Tolypeutes; species Tolypeutes matacus. Next base: position 560,995 of record JAKSZT010054085.1, on the reverse strand, counting down.
AGCTAAAATCAATGGTTTAACTAAACAGTTGGAAGAACTAGAAAAAGAATAACAAACTATTCCCAAGCAAGCAGAAGGAGTGAAATAAAGATTAGAGCAGAAATAAATGAAATTGAGAGCAGAAAACAATAGAGAGAATTAACAAAACCAAAATTTGGTTATTTGAGAAGATGTACAAAATTAACAAACCCTTAGCCATACTGACAAAGAAAAAAAGAAAGAAGATGCAAATAAATAAAATAAAAAATAAAAATGGGAACATTACTATTGACTACACAGAAATAAAAGAGATCATAAGGAGATGCTATGAAAAACTGTGTGCCAACAAACTAGAAAATATAGATGAGATGGAATAATTCCTAAGAATGTAAGAACAACCTATACTGACCCTAGAAGAAATAGAAACCTCAAAAGAACCAATCATTTGAATTCAAGTTTTTGTGTAAACTCTATCTTCTCAGAGAGATCTCCTTGCTAATTTAATTAAAAATTTATTCTCCTATGTTCCACCCATATTGTAATAACAGAAGAAGTTGTAACATTGATATAAAGATACCAGTGGTTTTGAGGAGAGAAGGGGGGAAGAAAGGTGGAAAATAGGGCATTTTTAGAGCATAGAAATTTTTCTGCATGATATAGCATAGACAGTTATAGGCCATTATATATTTTGTCAGAACCTATAAAAGTGTGCGATGCAAAATGTAAACCATAAGGTAAACCATTGAACATGGTTAGTAGCAATGCTTCAATATGCATTCATCAATTGTAACAAATGTACCATACTCATGTAGGATGTTATTGGTAGGTGAAGATGTGGTGTGGGAAGGAGGATATGTGGGAATCCCCTATATTTTCTGTGTGACTTTTCTGTAGCCTTAACCTTCTTAGAAAATCAAGTGAAAAAAAAATAAGACACTGGGGGAACAACAGGAGAAATTGTCAATATACATAAAAGATAACAGATCTTACAGTGATGAAAGGCACAAAAAGTTAATTTTTAAACTTTATTATTTTATTTATTATATTATTATTAATATTTTTCTTTCTAGCTTTGTTTTTTGGGAGGTTTTGGATTGCAGAAGGGTTGAAATTGTGGCAGGGGAGGATTACTGGTGCCTTGTCAGTGGTGGTGGGATGTGTGGGGAATGGTGCACCTAGGACATGATCCATGGAACATGAATGGGTCATGTGGTTATGAGGTGTTAGTTTGGTGGTTGGAGACCCCCATAATAAATGACAGACTATTGAATTCGAAACCTGGGGAGTCCTATTACATTCTCTAATAGACTGTCAAGAATCTCTAGAGCGCATGGGCAAAGTATTAAATATAAATGGATTTTTTTGGCTAAGAGATTTCAAAGTGAGTTGGGAGGTAATTCCAGAGGATATACTTATGCATATCTCAGGAGGATCTCACTGAATGCACAATAAACAGAGCCTCAAACAAAAGTGCTCCTTAGTGTTCTAGAGATATCTTGACACTATAGGCAGGAAATTGGCATGTCCCAGTGATTTAAATGCTCTGGCTGTTCATACGCTGGTTGAGCCCTGAATCTCAGCAGAGTTACTAACAACACCTACTTTCAAGTTCGTTCGACTCACCCAGGACAAGCGACAAAATGATGATGATGGACAACACCCATTCTGAGAAACTGAGATTATCTACAGCTGCAAGCTAGTCAGTTCCATCCATCTGTCCCATGGGAACTAAGCCCCCTCTCAGTTGGAAAAAGAGTGAGCCTCATCTCAAAATCCTCAAGACTGGGGAATGAACAAACATAAGGTGAGAATGCAACTATGGACTAAAGTAGACATTATTGTTCTACTAATGGAAGAACTTGTAACATTGATAAAAGACAGTGTTATCAGAGGTTCTTAGGAGAGGGAGAGGGAAGAACAACATTATCATGTAGAATTTTGGGGGTACATTGGAATTATTCTGCATGATAATACAATGATGAGTACAAGCCATTATATACTTAGTCAAAAGCTATAAAACTATGCAGTGGAAAATGTAAACCATAATGTAAACTATAGACCATGCTTAGTAGCAATGCTTCAATAGGTGTTCATCAATTGGAACAAATGTACCACACTAATGAAAGATGTTGTTAATGGGGGAAGTATAGGAGGGGGAAGAGGAGGGTATATGGGAATACCCTATATTTTCAATTTAACATTTATGTAATCTAAAGCTACTTTAAAAATAAAGAAAAAATTTACATTGGTTTGAGTCATTTGGGAGAACGTAAACATGAACTGCATATTAGATGATAATAAAGAATTTTTAATTATTTTTGTTATAATAGCCTGGTAGTCCCTTATATCTTTTAAGTCCGCAGTTATTTATATATATTATAAATGAATATTGTGTCATAAAAATGATATATGAGATATGGGTTATTTATGAAATAAATTACATGATGCTAGGATTTGTAATAAAGTATTCCAGTTCCATTCCCTTCCAGCCCTTATCCCCAAAGGATAAGGCTGGAATAATAATACAAAACAGTGAAAATATTGTTACATTTTGAAGTTTTCTTAAGGGCATTACTGAGGTTTACCTTATTTTCTATGATTATGTAATTGTTTAAAATTTCCAAATTAAAAATATAAAAGAAATAAAGTATAACAAGGAAAATATGTTTATAATAAATTATTTTAGTTTGAAAAAATGTATTCCCCATTTGGCGTACTTGATATATTTAATTTTCATATAACTCATTACATTTTATTGTACTAGACAATCCACTTCTGATTTTGCCTATTTTCTGTATCCTGCTATAGGATTGTAAGTCCCACAAAGATAGTAATTTTGTTTATTTCCTTTAACAGTATATATTTTTTACCCAGATGAATCAATTTCCCTAATGTTTAGAAAGAACTATTTTTCAACTTCTCCTGTGGTAAGAACTTCAGATTAAATAGTGAATCAACTATACAGAGTCACTAACTTCTTTCTTTAAGGCCATTTTTTAGTGGAAGAGACATGAAAACAGATTTTACGTGAGACTGGAACATAAGCTGGGCTTGGAATTAAATATAAGTCATATTTGGAATGTGAGCAGAATTTAGTCATCTCTTAGTGGTGGATTTTGGTTTGAAAGCAAGGAAGTGATTTCTATATTTCTTTCTATACCTCTTACTGATTGATTCTTGCCCACCTCTATGGAAACAAACTGTACCAGGCTAAAGGGATGTCAGATAGTGTATACATAGCCTATAACATCATTTATTATTACTGTATCCTACTCTGTACTTTCAAGATAACATTTGCACACATTTTCTAGGCTCCCTTTAGAGCTCTTTTCACCTCTTTGCTTCTCAAACTGTAGATCATGGGATTCAACATGAGTATCACCAAGGTATGAAATACAAAGGCCATTTTATCACCATCAAGAGACTGACTGGATTTGGGCTGCGCATATATAAAGAATATAGTTCCATATATTATCACCACCACTGTCAGGTGACATTCACATGTGCAGAAGGCCTTGTACCTGCTCTCTGCAGACTTCATCATAAGGATTAATATAAGCATCAACATGTAGGACATGGCGTCAGAAGAGAGGACACCAAATTCAAAGCTGAAAATATCAGTATAATCAATTTAACTTCATGTATGTTTGAGCAGAGCAAATATATCAACTGAAGATTATCACAGTAGAAATGCCTAATTACATTAGAGATACAAAATGAAAATATTAAAATTTTTATGATCATCAGTAAAGATATAAAAACACTGTAGAGATAAGTTATTTCCAGCAAGTGACATCACATCCTGTTTGTGACATGATGACTGTGTAAGTAGTGAGTTACAGATGGCCACATAGTGGTCATAGGCCACTGCTGACTAAGAGGATGAAGTTCTTTTTAAAATAAATTTATTCCTGTGGCTGTAGTGCCCTTTGATGGAATTAGATTCAGTTTAGTTCACTTGATTAGATTGCTTTTGATTGGGCTACATTAGTGAGGCATGACTCTGGTTGAGTCTCTGCCCTCTTGCTGGGTCTTAGATGAAGGGATACAGAAAAAGAGAGACACAGAGACAATGGAAGGTGCCATATTGATTCTGTCATGTGAGAGAGAGGACTTCAGGAAAACAGAGGAGACCTGAGAGAATGAGAAAGGTCCCAGAGTCTGGAACCTGCAGGGCACAGAAGCATGGGAAAATGTTACAGAGGGGCTGGGTCCAAGGAGCTGCTCAAAGCTAGGGAGAAAAACCCTGATGTATGCCTGATCATCTACAGCTGAACTCCAGGAGATGGTGAGGCATGAGGGGAAGGCATGGACCTTGGCAGAGATTTCCGGCCATCTTGCTTCACTACTTGGCAGGATGCCATGATCACCAGTAGCTGACTTGGGTGAGAGTCTATGATGGTGCCTTGATTTGGATATTTCACAGCTGCAGAACTGTAAGCTTTTACCCCAGATAAATACCCATTATAAAAGCCAACAGGGAGACCAAAGATGGGGAAGTAGGGAATGGCAGGCTACATTCCTCATCCAGAAGGGGAGGGTCACTGATACAAGTTGTCAGTGATGTAGGGTGTTGCGGGGGGATGTGTGGGAAAGGGTGCCTGTAGGTCATGTGCCTACAGAATATGAATATGTTTATCTTGTCATAGTGTGTTATCTCAGTGGATGGAGACACACACATAAACAACAAAGTATTAAACTCCCATCCTGCAGAGTCCTGTTATGTTCTCAAATAGAGTAAGAATTTCTCAAGTACATAGGCATTGCCTAGTAAAAGAAAACAGACCAATATACCCAGCCCTCAATATTAATGCATGTAACTATGAATCTTATTCTTGTAAAATTGAAGCTTAGCCAAATAATAACAAGGAGTTATCTCCTTGTTACTCAAATGTGGCCTCTCTATAAGTCAAATTCAGCAAATGAATGTACTACTTTCCCCCTGGCATGGGACAAGACTCACAGGTATGAGTTTTTCTGGCACCAAGGGATTAATACCAAGTACCAACCAGCAATGCATTTGGAAAAAGACCTTGACCAAAAAGTAGAAACATCAAATATAAAAGAGTCTTTATGGCTAAGATATTTCAAAAATAGTCATGAGGTCATTCCAGAGGTTACACGTATGCATGTCTCAGGCAGAACTTACTAACTGCCACTGTGAAAAAAGGATCAAATAGGGGTGCTCCTGAGGGTATTAGAGCCATCCAGACACTATGGGCAAGGCACAATTTCCCTTGAAATGAGCACCCTGTAAGTGGGCCTTGCCTTAAAATATATGACAACCTAGATCCCCAATGTTAACGGAGTCAGAGTCATTTATAATTTCCATGCACATAATTCTTCTACCCCTTTTATTTAAACTTAATATTAGCACCATACCCCTTAAATATATGTCTCAGAAACTGAAATCCTTGGTCTATTCTCATGTCAGTTGATCCCTGAATCTCAGCAGAGTTGCAGCCAATACCTACTCTCCAGATCATAGGATTTGCCCAGGACAAATAACAAAACAATGATGATGGACAATTTTCATCCTTTCCCTCCAAAAACAGGGAGTATCTACAACTGCAAGCAAAACAGTTCTTTCCATCTTCCGTGTAAGATCTAAGCTCCCTCTCAATCTGAAGCAGAGTAGGCATCCCTATCCCAAAATCCTCACGGTTGAGGAATGAATAAACATAATGGGAGAATTCAACCATAGTCAAAGTAAACTTTCTATTTAAGTCTCCTTTAAAACCTCATTAAAAATAAAGTTTATTATATTAATTTTAAAAGCCAACATATTTCTGGTACTTTGCATAGGCAACCCTGAGTCAAACTAAGACACTGACAAAAAGAAATTTCACTAGTGATAAGCATACGCAAGAGTGATTTGGGTAGCACAACAATGAGAGGAGATTGCATATTGATCTACAAGAAAAAAAAATAGAATTTTGGATCCACCAGCTGTTGAACAACCAAATCAGTGAAGGCCAGATGTCTGAGAAAAAAGGCATGGGTATTTGTATACTGGAGTCTATCACATTAAGGATGATCAAGGCCAGGTTACCGATTACTGAGACCATATAAAAAACATATGATGTATATATATCATCACTTTTCCTTTCAAGGCCTTCACCTGATTGGATGAGACATCTCTCACTGCTGAAGACAGTCTCCTCAGGTGACTGTAGATGTTATCAGTCATAGATTAAATCAACTTACAGATAACTAAAGTCCATGAAATATACTCACAGTAAGAATTAGGCCAGTGCTTGTTTGAACAAATTACTTGGCATCATTACCTGGCAAAGTTGACACATGAACCTAACCATCACAGTCAATGTCTTGTCAAATTGTTAGCCATACATATCACCCTAAACCATAATAAATCTCTAAATAAAAAACAATAACAGACTTTTTTATGTAACAATACTTAAATGTCTTGCATAAACCTGAAAATGCACTAAATTTCTGCAGGATAGGGTACAAGTCCTTGGGAAATATTCACTATTAAACTTGATATCTTTCAACCTAAATATTATGACATGAAAATAATAAAACATGTTATATGATAAGGGGATAAGCTAGGGAAGAAAAAACAAAGATATTTGCTTTATGTATATATACAGACATATTCATAACAAAACAAGGAAAAATATTCATAACAATTACAGTCCTCCTTTCTGTTACATGTGACCATAGTTTATATTTATCAGTACCTTGTTCCACTACCCATTCTATGCTACCTTTACCCCCAGAAATGCCTCAGTTGACCATAATTCTTTGCTTGATGGAGTGACCCAAACCTTCATTCCTTGATTTGGACATTTCAGAAGTTACTAGACTATTGGTAGTCCTACCTGAATTGAGTTGTTGCAGTTTTCCATTGAAATTAATCACAGATCATGGTTGCACTAAAAGAAGCCCTAGGGGATCTCCTGTATTCCAGGCAAAATCTTCTTTTCCTCCATTGTATAGAGGAAGTCTGTGGCAATTTGAAGGTTTTGTGGACCCAGAAAATCCTGTTCTTAAAGTGAATACATTCCTGAGTGTGATAACCTATTGTAGGTAGGAAGTTTTGAATAAATTACTTCAGTTAAGGGCCTTTGATTAGATTGCATGACCTGAGGTAGGTCTTAATCCCTTTACTGGAGTCCTTTATAAATGGAGGAAGGAAAAGCTACAGATACAGTAAAAAACTGAAGGGAGAGAGAGAGAGAAAGGAACCCAGAAGATAAGAGAGAAAGCTCCAGGAGCCAGAAGCTGAAATCAGGGTAACCCAGAATCTAAGAGGAAGTCACTTTAGCCAGGAGCTGAAAGCAATGGAGGAGAGAGGAGAGACAAGTGGATGTGCATGATCACCCATAGCTGCAGCTCAGGTAGAAAGCATCTCTGATGATGCATTGATTTGGACAATTTCACACCCTCAGAAATGTAAAAGTATTAAGCTAATTAATCCCCATTGTTAGAGCCAACTCATTTCTAGTATACTGTTTTGGCAGCAGTTAGCAAACTAAAACACAGTCCTATTTCCCTTCAGTAATCAGGATCAATCACCCCAGCCAGTACAGTAAATCCCTCCTTTGATTAAGAGGCATTATGAGCCCAAGGTGGCCAGGTGTCAGTCTTAACTTCCAGTTCAATGGAATCTTTGTGTATCCTGGTAGAAACTCTCCCAATTTTGGAGACCTATAGACCAGTAGAGCTGAAGGTTGCAGGGACAGGTAGCAAAATGCTTCCTAGTGGATCACTAGGGGAAACAGTGAGTGGTGTCACTTCCATTTCTACCCCTTGATTTCTGGACCAATAAAGTCTAGCTTTGGGAGAAACAGCACCATAGAGTGGACACTGATTTAGAGCAAAAACAGCCTCTTGGAGAACATTGAATCATCCCTGCATGGTATTTGCCACCTAGTTGGCAACATAAGTTTGTCTTCAAAAGCCCATTCCACTGTTCTCTTAAAGCAGCTGCTTCAGAATGATGGGGAACATGGAAAGACCACTAAATTCCATGAGCATGTGCCCATTTCTGCAAAGCATTTACTGGGAAGTGGGTTCATTGATCAGAAACAATGCTGTGTAGAATACCATGATGGTGGATATGACATTCTGTAAGTCCATGTACGGTAGTTTTGCAGAAACATTGCATACAAGTAAGGCAAACCCATATCCGGTGTCTGTGTCTATTCCAGTTAGAACATATCATTGCCCTTTCCATGATGGAAATAGTCGAATGTAATAAATCTGCCACCAGGTTGCAGGCAGATCACCTCGGGAAATGGTGTCATATTAGGGACTGGGTTTGGGTCTCTGCTGCTGGCAAATTGGGCACTCAGCAGTGGCAATATTCAATTTGGCCTTTGTGAGTAGAAGTCAATGTTGCTGAGTCTGTGCATTACCTCTATTCTTACCAACATGACTGCTTTGTTCATGAGCCCATTGGGCAATGACATGAGTGGCTGGGGAAAGAGACAAATTTGTATCCACAGAACAGGTTATTTTTTTTTAATGTTCCTCTGCTGAAGTTACTCTCTGCTGAGCATTCATGTGGTACATAAATATTTTCATGTTTTTTTGCCCACTTAGAAATTTCTATCCATATAACTCTTCACCAAACTTTTTTTCCCCTTATTTCCCAATCATAATCCCTCCAAGTCCATACCCATCCAGCCAAACCATTGATGATAGTCCGTGAATCAGTATACAAATGCACCTCAGGCCTATTCTCCTTCCATACAAAATGAACAACCAGGTGCAGTGCTTGAAATTCCTTCCACTTGGCCCTCACCACTGTCCTTCAGGGACATCTTAGAAAGGAACTGTGTGCTACAGATATCCACTTTTGGTTGGTATGTGCATGTCACGTAGAAGCATCTGTAAATCAGGCCAGAGTTTTATCTTCCAGAGTGAACTGATTGTAAAGATTTCCCCAAGAGGCCCATATCTGTGGGCTTGGAAAAAGAAGGTAATGTGTCAGGAGTAGGGGCCATGGACATTTGAGCCAGGTCCTCATATAACTTACTTGTTCGTTCAGGACCTGTTTGAGCCCTAGTTCATATATATCACTTCTATTTTATGACAGAGTGTTGATGTGCATGCCCAACTTTATTGCTTGGTGGGTCAGATAACATTCAGCTCATGATAGGGAACTCAGGTCTCATGGTAACTTGGTGGCCCATAGTTAAGCACTCAGTCTCTACTAAGGCCCTATAGTAGGCTGAAAGCTGTTTCTCAAAAGGACTGCACTTATCTGCCAAGGAAGCCAAGGCTTTGCTCCAAAACCCCAAGGGTCTGCATTATGATTCTTCTCTAAAGGACTTCCAAACCTCCAGGCACAGCATCTCTATTTGCTATTGTCTCTTCCAAGAGCTAGTATGCAACAATTGATCTGGAAAATGTTTTTTTCAATTGCTGTTAGTAAAGACCACCAGAAACAGTTTGATTTCAGCTTGCAAGGCCAGCAATACGCTTTCTTACCTTAGGGGTATATCAATTCTCCAACTCTATGTCATAACCTAGTTTTCAGAGATCTTAACCATCTCTTCCTCCCACAAGACATCAAACTGGTCTATTATATTGATTATATCTTGATGATTGGAAGTAGTGAGCAAGATGTATTGACAACTCTAGACTTATTGGTAAGGCATTTGCATGTCATAGGGTAGGAGATAAATCCAATAAAAATCTGGGGCCTTCCATAACAGCCAAATACCTAGATGCCCAGTGGTGTGGGTTATTTCAAGGTGTTGCTTGCAAAATGAAGGAAACACTGTTGGCCAGTGTTTTCTAGGGAAATAGAACCTACAGGAGATATCTATAAATATTGTGAGATTTTATAAAATTTGTCTCACACGACTGTGGGGATTCACATGTCCAGAATCCATAGGGCAGGCAGCAAGCTGGGAATACTGATGAAAGTTTTCAATGAATTCCCCAGGGGAAGCTGGCTGGCTGACATAGAGATGGAAATTTTCTCTTCTGACTGCTGAAATTATCACTTCTTTTAAGTCCTTCAACTGGTTCTATTGCTGAAGGCAATCTCTTCAGTTGATTGTAGATATAATCAGCCATAAATGCAATCAACTTACTGATGAGTTAAGTCCACGAAATGTCCTGACAGAAACAATTAGGCCAGTGGCTTGCTTCACCAAACAACTGGTAACAATTATCAGGCCAAGTTGACTCATGAACCTCACCATCACACATATCTTTAATAACAGTGGTTTATCATAAATCTCTATATTTTTGTAAATTCATAACATCATCAAAGTAAATTACGCATCATATTTGTAATGTTATATAAGTAGTATAAAAATAAACATTGTATTTTAATGAACAGCATAGTTAGTTCAATATGTTAGTACATCATAAATGAGAAATAAGATAGGGCCAAAATGTAATTGAAGAGTCATCAGAATTTCAGTCAATAATTTTACTGTTTTTGAGGGAAATTTACTTGGAATATGTAAATTATAATGTGTGAAACATATTTCAAAAATTACTTGTTATTTCCAGAACAGAAATCATATCTTTCAGAAGATATTACCATTAGAATTCTAACCAAGGGTTTAATTTAACAACACTAATAAGAAAATAACCTGATCTCCTGTGTTTCCAGATGAAATAATGTAGGGATTGCACAGCTTAATTACAAAGAGTTATTGACAAAGATTTTTAACTGAATATAATTATCACTTTATATTTTACTTCCAATTTCAAATCTGTCGGTAGAAAGAGGACAAGGTAAAACAAAAAACATCATGAAATATTATTAGCATCCCCAAAGAATCCTTTATTTTCATTTCCAATATGATCAGCCACCCCACAAAAAAATTCTATGCTTTCCCAAGTTTCAAAAGAGGAACAAGTTAGGAAAAGAAGAGAAGAAAGAAGAAAGTGAAGGAGGAAGAAAATGATTTACATTTTCTTGAAACTGTAGATCAGCTTAGGATGTTGGATATTGTTACAATATTAAATTTTCCATTTCATGGATGTACTGTGTATATATTTGCAATACTTATCTCTTTTGATTAACGAGTAACTTTTACACTTATCTTTATAGATGCCTTAGGTTACTCAAGTTAAATTCATCCCTAGGTTCGATTTCTTATTAAAAAAAATATTTTTGTTAATGTTATCTCTCCTTCTATTTTATTTTCTAATTGTTTATTGCTGTGCTATAGAAATACAGTTTATTATTCTAAGTTTATGGTTTTATCCAGCACATTTATTAAATTCATTAACTCTAATAACTAATTTATAGATTTTTTCTGTGTGCTTAACCATAACATTTATCAAAATATTGGCAGTTTGTGATTTCATTTCCATCTTTTACCTTTTATTTCCTTCTGCCATACTGAAATTCATAGAATGTGCAGAGCACAAGGATATAAATGTTGCAACTGGGTTTCATTGTTTTGGAATCAATTTCAGAAGGAAGGATTGTAATGTTTCACTATTACATTAGATACTAAAAATGTCACTTGAATAGAGCAGAAATACTGGAAGGAAAGTTTCAAATAAGGGAGTTCACATAGAGGATCTAAATTGCTAAGCTTAGATGCTAAGCAACTTCTCATGGGGTTTGTTGCCATCTCTTCATCTCCTTTTGCAAAATGTCTGATGAAATATTTGCAGATTTTTAATTTATTTTCTTTTTTGTCTTCATACTATAGAGACTTGACAGTTCTTCACATATTCTAGATACATGTTCTTTATTAGACAGGTTTAGCAAAAATTTTATCTAAGTCAATGGCTTGTTTCCTCATTCTCTCAACAGTATCTTTCAAGTATATCAAATGTTTCTTCTATCGTTCATGCATTTTGCCTTTTATTTAAAAAATGGACTAACTCTTGGTCATGAATATGCTGCTCTACATTTTCTCTAGAAGTTTTAACGCATTAAGTTTTTCATGACTCTCTAAGGTTCATATTAAGACAACTTTAAATATGATTCAAAGGGTTAATCAATGTATTGTGTGTGTGTATTTGTGTAGTAAAAGGCTATTCAAATATGTAAACCCCATTATTTCAAAAGACTATTCTTCCCCATTGGATCTTCCATGGCATCTTTGTTGAAAGTCAATTGACTATATAGGAGTGAAACTATTTTTGCACTCTATATTCTATTCTATGGAATTAGATGTACTTCTTTTCACCACATCCTCTTGTTATTTTAGCTGTAGGAAAAGCTCTGAAATTAGATTATGTATCTCCAAATGTATTCATTTCCTAAATTGGAACTGTCTTAGATCCTTTGCTTGATCTTTTCATTGTAGAATCAGCTTGTCAAATTTTGTAAAAATGCTTGCTTAATTTTAATGGAGGTTGCATTTAATCTATAGAAAAATTTGGGATTGCAATTAATTAACGGACTGACTCTTTTCAAGTGGTTGGCCTACCAGTATCATCTTCCCTTCTTTCTTGTTCCATTCAAATTTGATGACCAGCATTCTCTATCTAACATAAAATCCTTGCATATGAGACCAAGGCATACATGTCCTTTTAAAAGTTTCATAGAGTTTCTTGTATACATAACAAATTAGTAGTCTAGAGATTACTATATGAAAGCTCTCAGACATGAAAAGACTGTACACTACTCAAAATGTCTGAACTTTAACTGTGCCAGGTTTCTAATATTCTAATGTTCTACCAGATAACATGTTACAGTTATCTATATACTGCCTCATCTCTACTCTTAATGTTCTCTAACACTGAGTTTACATCATAATTTTTATTTATATCTTATCTCTTTTCTGAAAATCTCATTGAGTTTAAATTTATCTCTCATTCCATTAGAAGTGTAGCTCTCTAAAATTTAAGGATCAAATAACTAATTTATATTAATTAATTATGAATTCTGTCACATGTAATGCCTTCCTATTATTTTATAATATGCATTTTTACAGGATTTTGATAAAATTACACAGTTTCAGTTCTCAGAAGAGAAACCATGATTTCAGGGAATTTGGGCTATTAACTTGTGTCACCTTAGTTCATTAATATCAGAGCAAAGGTTATGTCCTTTAACATTAGATTTGATTTCCAATTCTATTCCATATATATTTTATCCTGAGAGATCATTTCTTTACTAGAGGTCAAAGTTCATTCATGCTTTCCTTTTTTTAAATCCTATAGTCCATTATTCCTGAACCATTCACATGTTTACAGGAGAAAAAAACAAAAAACTGAAACAATAAACAAAACAACAACAGCAACAACAACAACTTTGGCTTTCATGTCCCAAAAGAGAATTAGTGTGTTTTCTCACTGGGGAATTCCCTGTGGTCTTCAAGAATAACTCAAGAAGCTAATAAAAGAATCCAAAAGCACAATATTCAGAGTATCATTTAATTGAGTTTGCAGTTCTGTTTCAGGGGTGAGAATAAGTTTTTTTTTTTTTTTTTTATCACTTAAAATATTTCAGAAGCTATAATCCTGACTGTCAAATTGTGTACTATAATACATTAATATTACATACTTTAATATTGAAATTTGATACAGTTCATTCTAGTTAATTCAGTGTTGTATTAAAAAATTGAACTACATGCCTAGACCTTCCAGAGAAGATAAAAGGCTAAAGAAGAAAGACGTCATATATGTTTAGATAAGTAGAGATACAATGAGAAATTTGTTTTAATTTTCTTGATGCAAGATAATAGTCAGAAGAAGGCTAGTAGAAATAAGAAATTTTATTAAATGAAGAAAAAATTAGCCTATTCCTAGCCATTTAATATATGCCACTTAGAGCGTATAAATATATATATATTTTTCGGATGTAGGAATAATAATTTAAATTTTCTTTTATTAGTTAGCTAAATGATCTAGCACTCACATTAGGTGGTTTGTTTTTAATTTCATGTTTACATGTGCATTTTTGTAAGCTCAATTGTGTTAAAAGTGAATAAAAAATAGCTGAGAATGTTATTTTGTATTTTTTCTATGCAATAATTCCAGAATTTTGGCATATCACAACGGTATTGCAATATTGTTGAGAGGAAATAGCTTATAGTGAAGATTTGGAGAAATCTGGGCTTGAATCCTGGCTCTGTAAATAACTATGTGAACTTTGTCATGTTGTGTTTCTAACTGGGTCTGAATTTCCTCATATATATAAGGACTCTAATATTTTCAGCTTGTAGAATGCTATGTTGATTATGCAAGATAATTGGCACAAAATTCCCACACATTTTGCTATCATAACTTTCCTTCTTCTGAAGTTTGATGTTTGTAAAACTGTTTTCATGGGTTTCTGTTACTTTATGTTTTCAGACTAAATGAGAGTTGAGGAAATGGTTTAGAGTCTTCCAAAAAGTTTATATACATTTTCAAAAATTCAGGATCTATGTATTCTTTTCTTATATCATTCTCCTGTTACAGAAAAATCAGCTACACATAAACACAGTCAAATCCACTCAAATATTACTCAACAGAAATGCCAGTGTGAAGATCAGATTGATGAAGGTGCTACACATCAACTTTTTCTCTGTCATGTCTTATTCCATGTAGTGAAGTACATAATTTCTCTAATGGGACATCATTTGATATGTTATACCTTCATTCATAAATCACTTTCTTAATCTATATACAGAATCAGAGACTTCAACCATTATCAGGAAATTCTTTCAGCAAGATTATCATGAAAATTAGAGGATAAAAACACTATCATTTACTGACATAGAAAAGGCAGAATGCTGTGAAATGTATGAATTTTTATGGCAGCTCTAAGCACAGAATAATGAGCCTCTTTGAGTTTAATCACAATAGAATTCATTTTAATTATTGAATTAATTTATTTTATGTATGGTTAGTGACATATACAAAGCATATGTATAATTAAAAGAAGAAACAGTTAGCCCATTCATTGCCCAATGTTTTAATAAAATTTAATTATATAACTCTCCATTAATTGTGTTTCACATAAATAAAATTTGTAATATTTCAATTTCTGCATCCTAAACATAAACTAGAAAATTGAAATTAATAAAATTTGAGTCTGAAAATTTTGTTCCATTTTATTATTATTTTAGTTGGAATGTTGAAGTTACTTTTCCAAGCTCACACTATCACTAATTCTTAAACCATAGATTTTAATACAGGGTCTTAGAGACCCTGTTCTTACTCTTTCATAATGTTCTTACTCTTTCATAATTGTTGTCTTCTCTCATCACTGACAGAGAAATGAAGATTAGAACTGTGATATGCCTGAAATTTCTCTTGTGTATGTCAGTCAAGTGTACTTTGAAATGAATTTCTTTTTTAGATAACTACTGATACATTTTTAAAAAGTACTTGAATATTTCCTTTCACTATAGAGTTAATGAGAGAGCAAGCAATAGAGGGAGAGAGAGGGAGAGAGAGATAGATGACAGAATGTGGAGTTGAGAGAGAGAGAGAGAATGAGGATTATTATTAATAGAAAAATATTTTTATGATGCACAATATAATAATACACACTTATATTATTAATTGATTTCTTTGTCATTTCATTAATATAACATTTCAAACTATACTAGAAATTAAATTTATGTGTCTGTTCTCTATGAATAATATGTAATATTATGTATTTGCAAAGAAATCAGAAATTACCTTAATTATACCTTTTTTCTTTGATTTCTTTAAGGACAAAATGTGCAATTTTAGTTCTCTAGCCCCATATTTACATTGCTATTTAGTCTTTTTTTTTTTGTCTTCCACATGGCCACATTGATCTGTGATAACCTTTCATGTGAAAATGACATATGGTTTTTATTCTCCTTCCAACTTTAGTTTTAAAGTGATATCTCCATTCTTTTCTTGATGTAAGGAATCACAAAATGACAAATGTGTGTGGTGTTTCATACCATGAATATAAATAATTTTAAGTCACTGAATGCAGCCCAGCCCAAATTATGGCAGATATTTCATTCTGTTAAACCCTGGGAAACACAGGTACTAATTACTTATGAATGAATTCATAATATGCTTTCTATGAGTGAAAGAAAAGCAAATGTCATTATTCTGAAATATAATGCCTAAATATGTTAGACCCATTACTGTATTTCAATCACTGAGGCATTCGGTCCAAATGTTGGGACCACTTTAATATTTTGTTTTTTTGTTTTTGCATTTAAACATTAATTTTTTTGTTTATGCACTTTTCTTTTTTTTAATATCTATTTTTATTGGAGAAGTTGTGAGCTTATAAAACAAGCATGCATAATGTGCAGAATTCCCACATATCACCCTTCCACCAATACCTTACTTAATGGTGGAACATTTGTTACAGATTATGAAACAACATCATCAGACTATTACCATTAACTATGGTCCATAACTTACATTTGGTATATTTTTTTCCATACACCTCCTATTATTAACACATATGTTAGTACTATACAATTGTTATAGTTCATGGAAAAACATTCTTATATTTGCACTGATAACCACAGTCCATCTTCTATAACATGGTTCACTGTGTTATACAGACCCATTCCTTGTACATTATATCCAAAGTGTACACTCAGTGGGTCTCCCCTTTATCACATTGTTGTGCAGACATTGCCCCAGTAAACCTTAGTCCAAAAAATAAAATCTCACACCCCCTTATTATCAACCATTAGTACCTTCCTTGACATTGATGCAAGAATATTACAATACTGTTCTTAACTATTGTCATGAACTTTCCTTTCTTCAATTCCACAAAAGAAACACTATTATATAAGAAAACATAGCATAATACAATTTATATTGTAGCAAAACAATAACAAGATCTTTAACAATCAATTTATTAATGATTTGGGGTGATAATATTTTATAATTATTTTAGAAATTTCTTTAGCAATGATAACAACTTAAAAGCCATTATTTATTTTTATAGAAATATGTCTGGAAAATCTGTCCAATGCCTTTTCAATAATAATGAGTAAATGCACAGGAAACATCTTATGCAATTATTCTTCACATTTGAAAACATATTTACAATGTTACAATCACTTTAAGAGACAAAAAGGGACAACCCAGTGTTACGTTTTCAAGAAAGAAAACCAAAAAAATGTAAAAAAAGATATTGCACTGTTTTTTATAATATACAAGGTGCACTTTCTTCCAGAATAACTTCTGTTGCCTTGTACAAAATTTTTCCAGAAGAGCTAATGGGAAAGGATCATTGTCAGGAAAGAACACATATAATGGTTTGGTGTGAAATGGCAGATTTTTAAGACAAGTTGAAATCCCAGGTTTAGTCATATGGGAACATTTTTAAATGACATAACTTTTGCCCTGATTTTCTCCTTTACATTTAACACAATCTTGTGAGGTAAATGTATTTCCTCCCATTTTAAAATTATGATAATTAATTAAAAGTATTTCATGCTCATTGTAGGAAATTACAAACTAGTATTCATTTGTGTTACAATCTACTGTAAGATATATAGATACAAAAACCCTGACATCCATTGTTCTTCGTGAATTTAAAGAAAAATATAAGAAAAAGTAGTTCAAAATTTAACAGAAAAAGACCACATTAATTAATTTTTTTTCTTTTTTGACACTAAAAATTTAGGCAACAAATGAATGAAATCATGACTTCCTTTTCTATATACAGAGAACCGCATCCACGTGAGCCCAATTTCTTCAACAATGCCTATCCAATCACTGCCTAGGTTATAAGCATCCTTCTAAGAAGCAGACATGGAGATATATCACGAGACAGTGCCTTGCAGACCTACACATATAAACTGAGATGTCGGAGGTACAATCCAATTTGGATATCTACAGGATTCCATGGAAGAATGTGACTGAAGTCACCATGTTTATGTTCACCATGTTCAGAGATAAAATTGAGCTGGAAGTCTTCCTATTTTTATTATTCCAAGTAACCTATCTTTTTACTCTGATTGAAATTTGGGACTGGTTTTATTGGTTATTGATGATGCCCAGCTTCAAAACCCCATGTACTATTTTCGGAGTGTGTTGACATTCTTGGATGCCTGCTATTCTTCAGTTGTCACCCCCAAATGTTGGTCAATTTCCTGGCAGAGAGTTAAGCTATTTCATTTCTTGAATGTGAAACACAGATTTTTCTCATTGCTTCATTAGGAATCACAGAATGCTTTCTCTTGGCTGCAATGGCTTATGATTGCTATGTAGCAATCTACAACTCACTGCTATATTCAGTTAACATGTTACCACAAGTCAATGTGTCTCTCATCATTTCTTCCTATATTGGAGGCTTTTTGCATGGTACTTTACACAATGTGGCCACTTTCAGCCTATCTTTCTATGCATCCAATAAAATTAGACATATGTGTTATGATATAGTTTTACTCCTCACTATTTCTTGTTATGACACTCACATCAACCAGCTTCTACTCTTCTACATTTTGACTCTGTTGAGATAGTTACTATATCCAAAGGCCTGATCTCCTATGCTTTCATTCTGATGGCCATTCTGAGGATGCATTCTCTTGAAGGGAGGAGAAAAGCCTTTTCCACCCATGGTTCTCACCTAACTGGAGTGCTGATTTACCAGGGGACAATCCTCTTCATGTATGTGAGGTCAAATTTCAGCAGTGCTTCAGACAATGATATGATAGTGTCTGTATTTTACTCTGTTGGGATTACCATGCTGAATCCCATCATCTACAGTTTGATGAACAAAGATGTAAAAGAGGCCATGAAAAAATTATTTGAGAAAAAAATTCAGCAATGAACATTTTGGCATTGAATTAAAGTGAAAGGAATCCTGGGTGTCAGTCCATTTTTCGTGGTCAGAAACATGAGTAGAAAATAACTTGTTTTTAGCTTATATACCTTAAAATGTTTCCAAATAAATTACTAATTATTCCTCCTGTGCAAACTTTTATACAACTAGATAAACTTTGTCATCTATATGCTTATGACTACATGTGAACATATCTGTAATAAATATTTACTGATGTGTCCATATTGCTTCATATATTCTCACATTTTTCATAGAAAATCCTCTGCACTCTTTATGAAGTTAATCCTCTCTGAAACCCCTTAGAAGTTCATCCCTATGGTTAAGTCACTTGCCCATATGCCCTCCCATATCCAGATCCATCCAGGTCTCTGGACACATCATTTGCACTCCTTGGCTCAATACCATAGATTTTTATTCCTTTACTAAATTCTTTCCTTTCCACTTTTACATTACTTATATTAATATTTGAAACTCCCAAAAATATACTGAGACTACACGATAATATTTTCAGAGACTGTAATTAAAGATCAGTAAAGGTAAAATTATAGCTCAGAGAAAAACCTATAAATGTCTATAGGATATAGATGCTCCATGGTCTTAAAGGACTGTACATATTTTAGGGTTTCTAC